>JBBPBS010000115.1:6350819-6364771 GCA_037974835.1 Cicer judaicum | reverse complement strand
TTTTTTTTCAGAACCGAAAGTTAAAAATAAAAATGAAAATTATTAATAATTTGATTTGTCTAAGTTTAACCTTTAATTAATTAAGATGAATGATTAATTTATCTTTCTTATTATATATTATTTATTGCTTATTAGTTGGTTAAAAAAAATGCAAATTCTATCCAAAAATAGATGTAAATAATTAAGAGTATATATATAGTAATAAAAAATAGTTTATAATTGAAAATTCGAAAGTAATAGTAGGATAAAGTTTTCTTATTTCTAGGTACAAAGTAGGATAAAATTTTCTAATAACATCACATATTATAATTAAGGGCTAAAGGTTAGTACCCCTATATAATTTGTATATTATAATTATGTTAGCGTCCCTTATGTTTACAAACATTTATATGCTTCATGCCAACTAGGATATATGTAACTAACTTCAATATATATGTTGATATATTTTATATTAAGCTAGTGTAAATATTCTTTATCTCCATGTGATGTGATGTAGCTTGATTACATATTCTTTCTACCTTGATTGATTAGTTTTCATAAGGATTTCGGATCAAAATAGGAACCACCTAAAATTAATCTCTTCGATGCTTCGTAACGTCAAAATTTATTCTCTACCCATTTGCAAAAGAGTTGAAATGCTCTCTAACTATATGATTCTTCACATTTCTTACTTATTCCTACTGCCTTCTCGCTCATATGAACTATCAGATTCTATGTGCTTTTAATTTCTACACCCATTTAAATTAATTTTATGATTTAATACTCTCTTTGGTCTTGTATATAAATGAATTTTTTTTTTTTGTTCTACGTAAGAAAAAAATTACGATTTTCAATATAGTTTTTTTTGTTTAAATTATTTTTATATAATTTATTTAACATGTTTGTCTTTTTAATATTAATTGATATTTAATATTTCTTCATTTTTAATAAGAATATATATATATATATATATATATATATAAATAATTAATAAAATTAAAACAATTAATCAGTATATTGATATGAATTTTTTTATTGTTAAATAGGACTAAATATAGCTAGTATACTGATCAATTGAGTTCGAACATGGATAAAAACATCTTTGCTAAAATTTTATTCACCTCTTACCCAATTTCTGAATTATCAATGGTCATTTTTCTTGAGATCAGAAGGGTTTAAGACAACAAAACATTTAACAATTCTTTGAGAAAAATGTACATGTCCAATCCCCATATAAGAAAAAATATACTTTTAAAATTAATATATTAAACTTAAGAAGAAGAAAAAAGTCAATAATTTTTACCTATAATGAAATATAAATTTCAAAGGAAATAACAATTAAAAACAGTTATTTAAAAACAATATTTCAACGATGCATTAAATAGTTAAACTAATCCATAATTAATGTTGTATTAAATAGAATAACAATATTTTTTAATGTAAACAATAGAATTAGAAATAGATTTGTATATATATTAACTCATATACAAGAGAATTTTTACGGTACATCCGAATATACATTTGACTTTTAACCATTAATATAATATTACTTTCTTATTCCGCATATAATTTCTGTTTGACCAATTCACCCTTGTTTGGTCGGTTTTATACTATTGCAGTGAAAATTTTCGTGATTTACTTAGCTGTCCTCAATATAAAATGATATAACCATCATTTTAATAAAGATTTAATTGGTATTATGCGTCATAAAATAGAAGTAAAAATTGACAAAAGATAAGTATATAGTTGAAGAATTTGGTTCTAACGTCACTCTACTTTTGTCTCTTCTATTTGTCTAATATCATCCTCAATCATTACTTATCGTGATTAGTAATTTTTTTTAGTAGCAATAGTGGAGCATATACAATTGTCGTGATCTCATCATTTTAATTAACCATATAATAATTATAAATTATTATTTTTGAAACAATTATAATGTTGTTTAAATATTTATAACAACGCATTATCAACACTAAAATCAAAAGTGGACAGAGCACTAGAACTTTGATGGAGAGTTAGCAAAGAAGCTAATCTAATAATTTCTCATACATTTAGTGTTGGAATCTTTTGTTGCAACTAAAGAAAAAGTGACAAAGATATGTAATAGGGAGAACTAATCCAATCCCAACTTGGATATGATGTGTGACATAAAACTTCACTAATCTTAAAATCCTATTCTTTTTGGACTAAGAAAAACTAATCATATTCCTTGATGCATGTATATGCTTATTATTCCTGTCCCCCATACATTCATAGATAATGAAACTCAATTCTAGATCATTTTATTATTTATTATTTGTTTATAAATTGAATTGGGTGTTCCGGTGCTTATAATAGTCACACGTATCAACCATTTGTTGTGGTTTTCAAATTTGTGTTTTATTATGTATTTTTAAATGTATTTTATAAGAAATTATGTTTTGTATGGAATGAATAATATTGCTTTGGTATATGACTTCAATAGTTCTACTAAATAAATTCAAATGTTTTTTGAGTAAAAATGTCACTTAAGTTGAGATAGAGGGAGTTCGTTCTAACATTGATACTATCCTACTTGTTAATATTGATGACATAGTATTGACAATGTGTGCATCCCTTTTTTAATGTGTTTCATTGTATATGTTTTATTGCATTTTATTGTATAATATCCGTTTTAATTTAATTTAGTTCACTTATTTCAGTTTTATAATATCTATGTTATCTATATTTATCCAAATTTCAATTTTAATATTATGTTGGATTCTCCCATATTGGTATTAGGGTATTTAATATTTTTCATAATAATTCAGTCATACAAATAGCTCATAATCCAATAGTTGCGCACAAAACATATTGAAATACATTGTCACCTAATTAGCAACAAAGTTGTAAATGGTGCCGTTCATCTTCTACCAATCTCTTCTGCTAATACACACAAAGCCTCTGCATCCTATCACTTTTCACTCTTTACTATCCAAAAGATAATAAGTCTAACTGATATAGCTATTTGTTGATTAGTTAATTATGTTAGTTGTTAGATTTCTGTTATCTCTATTATTAGTTGTATAAAAATTATCATTGATCAATGAAATGAGAATGAGATAATCAAGTTGCAATATTGATAATATATTGTTCCAAGTGCTCACAAAGAGCGTGGCGAATGAGTATGGCAAAGGTATCTGGGACTCGGCATAGCTGAAAAGATTGAAATTTTCATAAGCATGGAGAAGAAGCTGTGATGGGGGTGAGATTTCTTCTGTCAAATATTTGATTCCTTCTCCAACAAGCTTAAATCAAAATGATGAATTGTTCAAAAAAATAATAATCAGAATGAAATACTTAATTGCAGAACATTATATTTTACGGGGTTAAAAAAATATTTAAGAAATTTGTATCTACTTTTTTTTTTTTTTTTTGAACTGGAGTTGTTGTTCTAACACTCAACATAATATTGCACTAGAAGAAAAATACTACCATCAATTTTGAAAGAGATTACCTTTTCTCTTGAATGATTCGTCTTTTGTGAAGTTCCTTTGTAATACCAATGTCCAAAGCTTCCATTTCATAACCTATTAGGAAAGTGTTTTTGCACCTCTACATTCACACTCCAATTAGTCCTATACTAGCTAATAGCTATTTTTGCAGCACTCCCTTACTTAGAAAATTTTGGAGTTAAAAAGAATAATTTTAGATCTATACAATGACACTGATGATGAAGATAAGAACATGATGCATATTCTTTGCAAAACTTTCCTAGGCTCTTATTCCTTTATACACAAGTAAGTAAAATTTACATGGATTATTATCACCTTAGATATTGTTCAAGACACTCTTTCAATTTTAGGAAAGTCACAGGTTTTGACACAAATGAGTCCATACCATTGGCAAAACATTCTTCAGCACTCTCTGACATTGTGTTTGCTGTCATCTGCATCGATATGAGATATAATAAGAAACGGTAATATACATATCCCGGAACTAAAATAAAATGACAAGGACCAAAAACAAAAAATAATATATTTGTAAGGACTAAAAACAAAAAACAAAGTTTTACAAGGACTAAAAACAAAAAACAAAGTTTTACAAGGACTAAAAGCAAAAAACTAATCTATTTGCTGGGACAAAAAACATATTTAAACCTATAAATTGGATTCTCTAATTTTATAAATAAATTTGAACATGAGAGAACACATTCTTATTATAGTTTTCTAAGTTAGATGTAGTTAAAGTCACAGACAAGGACAACAATATCAATTGCTCACCGCGACAATGTGGAGCCGCTTTTTAGGTGGTATAGAACATTTGTCCAAAGCCGATAAACTTTGTTCAATTCCAGCTTCTTTTGCAGCATCCCAATTGCCTGTTTCCTCATAACACCTAATCAGTTTTGTTGTTTGAAGACCATTCATAACTGGCATGAAAACATCCTGTAAAGTTCAAGTACCAAAAAATTCCTTAGTGTGTGGATTTTAGGAAAAAGCAACAAAGTGAAGGGTACAACTTGGTGCAAATAATGAAACATTCCAAGAATTCAACAAGACACACTTCAAGATTCAAGAAAATACCATCAAAATAATGTCATAAGAATGGTTTTGAACCGCACGTATGGCTTCAACTCCGTTATTCACCACATCCATGCTATATCCTAGCTGCTTCATCATTGACTTTGTCACCATGATATTAATCTTGTTATCTTCAACAAGAAGAATATTTGGCTTTAATGCGGATTCGGTTACTGATGATGATGATGATGTGATAGTACTATTAGTACTGCAATTACTGCTAATAACACATTGTGAAGTACTTTCTTCCTTCCCTTGACCCTGACATGTTTGCCGCGGTTCGCTCGAAGTTCTTGCTAAATTCATTTCTCTACTTTCCTCCTTATATTGACTAGAGTTTCCATTTGCACTACAATTTTGTAACATAGCATGTGCCTTAAAATCATGGTTCTCTTTGTTTCCATTAACTAAACTTTCATGCTTTGTTTCTGGGCTGCAACTTGATGAACTTGTTGATTCAGGCATATCCGAAGCATCGACAATAACCGAAGATGCATCCTCAAGGGAATTTGTCCCATTTGAAATTATGTTACTAGAGAGGTTTGAGTAAGAATTGTCTGGAAAACCATTGAACTTGTGCGCGATACGGTAGCCAGGTAATATATTTTGTGGCCTAGTGGATCCATTAGAAGTGAAAAGAGAGCCTAAAGTTCGCGGTTGGAATTGGAAGAATCCCTCAGTTGTGTCGTCTTCATTATCATTAACATATGAAACCTCATCTGGGTCATCTGAATTATCACAAGCTGTTGAAACTTTGTATGGTAATATGAATGTGAAGGTAGAACCACAATTTTCTTTGCTAGTCACTGTTAGACGACCTCCCATTAACTCAACCTGTTTCAAGTCCAAGGAAATCATTGACAAGGAGTAATATAATATAATTAGCCACAGAAACATAATCATGTTAATGTTAGTCTGCTCTACTAAGAAATGATAGAGATACGTGTACAATGTTCTATGAAGAAACACCAAGTATGAAACATGTTATACATTTTATTGTATGAAAACATGAAACAAAATAAAATGACACTTTTATAACTAATAGAGAAGAGAATAGGTTAAATCGCCTAACAGGAGTCACGTAGGTTTGACCTGATTAAGGTTGAGCCTAGTGTGTTTAGTAAAAAGCTAGGCTCGGGCATTTTATAAAGCCTAATTACTTAACAGATCAGACTTAGTTTTACAAGAAAGTCTATTAAACCTGCTAGTTCAAGTCTTTTTGTTGTTGTGCTTAGGCCTTTATAGGATTTGGCCTATTTAGTAGTATACCTATCGGTGTGTTTGAGCCTTAAGATGACATATGTTTTTAAATAAGCTTTCAAGCTTCATCGAGCCTTTAAAGAGGCTAAGTCAAGTCTAAAAAAATAAGCCTATGACAAGACTCAGACCCAATTTTTTTAAGTAGGTCAGGCCTTACAAAGTTTGGTTTAACCTATTATCACTCCTTAACTAATAAGGAAAATAAAGACTAAGATAAAAATTATGATTTGTCAAATATAAATGTGTTGGTTAAAGAGTTTACCAGTTGTTTACATATTGCTAGTCCTAGACCTGTGCCTCCATATTTTCTAGCATGATCTGCACTGACTTGCATGTACCTTCTAAATAAAGTAGGTATAGCCTTTTCTGTGTTGCATTATAACATGAAGGAAAAGTATTAGGTACATTTCATAACAAAAATAAAAACAAAACTATATGAATACAAAATATAATCAATTCTAATACAAAAGGAAGGAACAAATACCTGGTATGCCAATTCCTGTGTCATATACATCACAACGTATCCACACTGTTGTTTCAGTTGAATGAGTTTGTTCATCAGTAACATCATCATCATTCATTGAGCATTCACTGTTAAATGAAGATCTACATTCATTGCTAAATGCGCGATTTTGGATTGGATGGTCATTGTGTTGTTTTTTGTCATCAATAAGATTTTGATCACATCTACTTCTTGGTGATGATATATGTTTCTCTTCCTTCACTCCATTTGCTGAAATAGTTGACTGGTCTTCTGTCACCTTTTGGTGACATTCTTCTGCTTTGGCAAATTGTGGTTCTGGAACAACATAAAGGTTTATACCAACTTTGCCTTGATGTGTAAACTTGACAGCGTTGCTGCAAAATAACATATAATCAGAAATAAAATATTTAGTGGGGGGGAAGGAAGCACAAATAAAAATAAAGAAGGAGAAATGCAATATCATTGTTGTTGGAATTCAAGTGTGAGTAGTTAGTCCCGCATTGGATAGAAATCGACAAAATTAAGGATATATAAGAGATGTGGTGTCGAGTCTCTTAATAGTCCAGGTCATTAGTATGTTGTTGCTCCTAGTTTGGCTTGTTGGGGATCAAGAGTTGATCAATTTATGAAAGAGGTGACTTATATACTGAGGTTTGGGATAACCCGTTGTTGATCTCAGACTCAGTAATTATCTAAGCACATGCAGTAAAGGGTGCTTTATATTGGAGCTACATTAGAAGTGGTTAAATACACCAATGATTGCAAACTCAAGAGATTACCAACTATCATAGTACCTGACTAAATTTGTGAGTATCTGTCGAATCCTTAAAACATCTCCGGTGACCTGCAGTTTTATCAGTTAATTAATTCAAATAACACAAGATATATGAAGTAGTCCAGCATTTAGGCACAACAACAATGGCACATCTCAAAGTGTTACACACCTCAATAGGTATATCATCTGCTACATTTCCTTCCAAGGTTAACATCTTCTGCAATGATGCTGCAGCTGTCTGGAGTACATGCCTTACTACCTCTCTTGGCCGGAATTTGGTAGCTTCCAATTTCATAGCTCCTACATAGAATTTCATAGTTCATCTTGTCACAAATTAAGAAAACAAATCATTCTCTGATTAACACATCTAACTATTCCATTACTACTATTTTCAATCACTCTAATTAACATGAGTATTAATTTAGTCTTCTATACATATTTTACTCTAGAAATCAACATAACAAATCATTTTCTTAAAAAGTGTTTATGACCTAAAACGACACTTATAATAAGATCGAGGGAGTAACTGATAACTAGCAATGGTAAAGGAGATTGGTTGAATTGATTTCTAACCTGATTCAACCTTGGAAAGATCAAGTATGTCATTTATAAGTTGAAGAACCAAATCTCCTGAAGATATCATGACATCCAAGAGCTGTCTTTGTTCCTTATCAAGTTTTGTTGTAGTAAGAATTTCAGCCATGCTAACAACACCAGAAAGTGGAGATCTTATCTCATGAGACATTGTTGCCAGCATTTGTTTTGCTCTCATAGTCTCCTCTATTACAAGAGAGATGAAGAATAATTAAGTTTCTTGATATCCAAGCAAATTAAAGTGTGTAACAATGAAATTCAAAAATCAAGATTTGGCTTGAGTGCAATTAAACCTGTAATGTGAATGGTTTTATTAAGTTCTGTTTCCTTGGCTTTCTGAACTGCAATTTCTTCCCTTAGCTTTGCCATTTTTTCTCTTTTTCTCACCTGCGGTTTTTTCTATATTATAAATATTTTCTTCACAAGAACAACACTTACACTGCAATGTTCCAATTGACTTATTTAATCTTATCTACTGGTATAAGCACTTACGAAATTTTGTTAAAGAGCCTATGCAAACAGCTTTTGAAAGATGCATAAGTAGTTTTCAACTTATTTCTATAAGCTCTCCAGGATAACTTATGAAAACAAGTTATAGCTTGTATGAATACATATTGGCTTCCTTTTATCTTTTGTTATAGAAATAGCTCATACATAAACACTTAAGTGCATAACTAAGTTGTTTATCTAGACAATGCCTAAGTACCTTCAAAAACCAAAATAAACAATTACCTGATCTGTTATTTCCATTCCCATATAGTTTACTCCAATTGTTTCTCCTGCCTTACTAAACACAGGTTCTACATATATCAAAAATGTCTTTGATCCAAACAATTCTGTCTCAAAAGTTATTTCCTTTTTTGCAGGCAATCCTTTTTCCATCACTTCTCTCTTGAAATCTTGAGATTCCTTAACACCTGATCCTGTGAAAATTTCGACATCGGTTTTTCCTATGATGTCCTGGAAAACACGAGGCAAGTAAAATAACAATGCAACTCAATCACATAACCTTGCAACAAAAGCTTCAACAACAATCATTACCTCCTCTTGTAAACTTGGAAAATGATTATAGATAAATCGATACCGCAACTCTTTGTCCTGCAACAGATTATTATGAGAGTCGGCACTTTGCAGATTGAAAGATTCATTACAATGACAAACAAAAATTCAACATTCAAAATGTGAGTATAATGTAACTATTGCACATATGGCAAGTTATTTAGAACATGGACTAGTGGAAAAAATCCAATAATCAAATTTTAAGGCCATATACTAAGTTTTTTTTTTTATAAGTGATTTAAGATACAGAAAAAAAATAAACTCAATACTCACTGTAATATACCTGATGGCCAATTACAACAGGTGCATTTTGAAGTATGAAATGTAAGAAATTATCTGCTCTCTTAAGAATCTGTGAAAGTTCTTCAACAGGTGAAGACTGTCTTTCAATAGTCTCAATACTTTCTTGCAATTTCTCCATTAATGTCTGCTCTCTCCGTATACTCGCCTCCAACCGTCTTTCCAAATCAACTGCCTGCTGTTTCCAATAAACAACAGTATCATACTCAGCCTCAATCTCAATCCTCTTGCTTTGAACAACAACGTCGCTTTTCCTTATCGCAACAGGTAGATCTTGCCACGTATAATAAACATCGTCTAATATCGAAACTGGTCGTTTGTCTCCCCCGTAACTTTCTTCCTCAAATCGATTACTGTCTTTAAGTATCTCCAATTTTCTTAGCTCGACTTCCTTCCTTTGTTTGCTAAGGTTGTCGAGTTCTTCTCTAAGCAGGCGAACAGCGTTCGCTTGCTTATACTCCCAATGTTTCATTAAATAAGCTAACTGAGACGACCCTTTATCAGTATAATTCGTAAGCTCCATCAGTCTTTGAAAATCAGCTATAGTTGGTTCTTCTAAGATTGTTACTTCTGTTAACATATCTTGATCCCTTCCTGGTTTTTCTATGTTGAATTGTTTTCCAACATCAGTTCCAACATCATCTGGCCACATTGAAGATAAGATTTCAATGTCCATCATGTCTTCAATACAATCACTTTCCATTTCACAAACCATCGAAACTAATATATATTACATCAAAATTTCCTTTTTCAACATATCACTTTTGATCTCAACTTCAATTCAATTCCAGAGCACTTTTGCATCTCGAGAATTTTTAGTCCAAAATCACCTAGAAAAAAAAAACAAAATTTAATACACATTTTAACAATTTCAAAGGTGGGTTGATTATATGATTAACAAAAAATGAAATCAAATTCAATCATGCTAAACAAGAACAAAAATATTAAACATTCAAAAATTCAAAAACATAGAAAGGAAAAGAAAAAAAAATACACAAGAATTGAAATTGAGCATCTTTGGTATTTAATCAAACACATGGAATACATTAAAAGAAAATCAATCTTACATGTAATTGTAAGTGATGAGAATGAATTGTTGAAAAGCCTCAACCTTTAATAAATAACAGAATTAAAACAAGTGACACAAAAAAGACAGAGAAAGATGAATAGTTGTTGATGTTGACAATGTACAAAAGTTTAATCCTTGTAGATCTGAGGAATCTCTTCAACTTTGGAGTCAAAAGCATTCAACTGAAACAAAAACAAGAACTAAAGAGGAGAGAGAAAGTTGAGAGAGAAAAAGGACAGCTTATGATTGTAAACTTGTTGTGATGTAAAGGAAAAAACTTTATAAAAAAAAAACACAAAATTTAATACAAGAGAAACCTAAGCAACCATGTGCATTTAGAGGTCAAATAGGATAAATTTTTATTTTTATTTTAGTTATCTTTCATGTGTCATATTATGAGGCAACAAGTCACCTTCACACTGTTCAGAGTTTTCTTACAACCTCCAGAAATCTCATGAAACCAAAAATTATAGTATTAACAACCATGTAATTATACTAAGTAGTGCACATCTTTTAAAATAATTATTAATTGTATTCATTTTCATAATAAAATATTTTTGTCAATAATAATTAATGGAGTAATTAAATGAATTAATATATCTTAATTGAAAAATACTTAATATTTCAATAATAATATAAAAAACAAAAAAGCATTACAATAAAACACTTAATAAAGTATTCAATATCTTATTAATTAAGTCAAATAATTATGTGTTTTATAATGTCTTGTAATGTAGCCTGTACCACTTTGTTTAACATTATCTTGGTTGTTAGATAAGTTTTTTTATACGTTATTTAAAATATAATATATATAGCTCCGTTTACATCTGAAAATTCAGCCAACATTTGTAAATGAAGAATAGGAGGAAAAAAGAAATTGAATATTTATATGAAAGAAAACATTTAAGTGATTAAACGAATGATGAAAAAATAGGGGACAGAAGATAGAATTGTTTTTATGGGGGTTGGAGTTATTTAAATCGAAAGGAAACTATATGTTCCCCGCCATTTCCAATGTGACATGTGTAGTGTGATGGTGGCGCGACGCGTGGGATTACGCGCCATCAAAGTGTTGTGGGTTTAATAACTTCAAACACCCTCACATGATAGATCTCTGATTACTATTTATTTTACTATTTTACTTTCTGGTGCTAATGCAATGCATGTATTTGAAACCCAAGATAAGGGGCGGTTCAACATATTCTTACTATTTCATTAATTAATTCATTAAACTAAATAAATCTGCTTATCTCTCATTAACTTTTTATTCATTCATTGTGATCAGCGTAAACAGATTACACACTCTTTTTTTTTATTATGATAGTTATGATTTTGTAATTAATTGTTCTTATTAATTTAAATATATAGATAAGACATATTCTTTTTCTAAAAAAATGCAAAAATATATTAGTTTTTTGACAAAATAATATTTAAATTTTTATGAATTTGAATGTAAAATTTCTTGAACAATTTATATTATCAATTATTTAACATCTATTTTATAAACAGTACATGTTATCATGTTATGAACTTATGATATTTTACCATGCGAGTGTCACATTTTGCACACGTGTTCTTTTATAAGCGGTTTTTATAAGTTAAATGAACAAATAATAATGTAGCATATGTTGTCAACACCCAGCACCACAATTTTTTTATTTTTAGACAACCCAGCACCAGAAATTAGCTCTTACCTTTAACCATGTTTTCAAGTCATTTACTTTATGTTCTAATTTTGAGTTTAATGACTATTGATGGATACTATAAAAAAAAAATATTTGCACGTTTATGAGTTTTGAATTTTTAAGAATTACTTATAAATCTTTTGACTTGATCACTCATCCAATTTATTCATTATTGTCCTAAATTTGATATAAAAGTTAAGAATTTTTTATTTAATTTAACAAATAAAATTTGACTTATGTTTCAATTTAATATAATTTACAAATTACAATGAACTACATGTTAAAGTTGAAGTTAATCTCTAAAAAAACGCTTATTTTAATAAAATGATCGTGCATCAATAATTTAAAATTTAATTATAAAAATTTAATAAAATGTAACTAATGATTAAATTCAATATTTTAGAAGTAGTTTGACTTTAGTTTATGTAGACCATACACACTTGGTTCATAAAATGAAACATTTGGTTCATAAAAACATCATTATAATATTTTAAGGTGTTTAAATTATTTTTCGTAAATAAAAAGAGTAAATTAGTTAGAGATTCCGAAAACATCCTGAATAAATAGTTGGAGAGACATGGGTGTGTTATAAATTTGTCTAGGTTATAAAAAGCACTAATGCATATTTTTCCATTTGTTTATGCTTATGAACAACTAAGCCATATTCTGCTCTGTTGTGTCTGCTTATTGAACTCTGTCAAATTAGCCATTTCCATGTGACACTCTGTAGCATTCGTACAACCACATCAATTTAACAACTGCCACGTGTCACGCTGACTTTTGTGACATTTGGCATTTTTGACAATTAAATATATCACATTATTAATGTATGGTTTATATAGTTACGTGCTCTTTCTTTTCCTTTCTTTCATCTTTGAATATTAAAATTGAAATGCCAGTTAACATTCGATCATCCCTTCTGGATAGAATGATTAATATCCACAAGCCAAGTTGCGAACCCTTTTTTCTTTCGAAAAGGAAAATAGAATGCCGTCTTATATATTATGATAATATTAAACAAAAACATTCATATAAAAATTATATCGCTAGAAAAAGAGAAAAATATATCAAGTTGTGTAATATTTTTTACTGAAAATAAGAACAATACAATAATATTAATGAAGTTAAAAATACATTAATGATATGCATAAATATTTTTTAAGTCAATGATAATTAATTAAACTAAAAAATTGATTATAGCAACTAAATTTATTTCATCTATATATGATTAATAATACAATATTTGCAATCTTTAATCACATTTAGCAATCTAAGAAAAAATATTTGATGATATTCATTCATATCGAGTACGTGTAGTCTTTTATATGATTAATCTAATCAGATGTTGACAAGTAATATGTAAAGCTCATGTTTTTGAATTTAATTTTAATTTTCTTAAATCCCTTATTCAAAATACTTATTTCCCTATGAGAATACTACATTAAATTAGGAAAATAAATAAAATTACATGATAACGACGAACGAACCAATATTACACTCAAATAACGAAATAATAAATAAAATATAGAGAGAAAAAAAACTAAATCTATAAAAAAAAATCTGTTATTTTAATAACTAAAAAATAAAATAAAATAAATTGAAAATATTTTAGAAAAAAAAATGACATTAGACACCCCCTCTAATTAATGAAGAAAATTTTCTGATGGTGGCGGCATTTAGATTTGCAAAATAATTAGGTCATTAAGGTGGGCGTTGATGAATTGGAAGAAATATATTATTAAGTATTTTTTGATAAAACCAAAATTTGGTTTTTTAGGATATATTTGGATGAAAGAATTAGAAGAAAAGGGAGAGTAAAACTTACATCATTATATATAAAAGTTTATGTCAAATTTAAACTAAAGATAAAAATGTAATGTAACCTAATTAGAAGATACCACAAAGATTTTTAAGAGATCTAATAACTATTATAAATAAGGGGGGAACTTCAAGGCTATATTCACTTAATCAAATATACCAAAAATTCAACCTCCATCTCAAATTTACTTTAATATTAGAATGTTTTTGCAAAGTTTTAGTTTTTTTTTTTTATTTGGTCATTTATTTAATTTTAAGTGACAATTTGATATTTTATGTTTTAAAATGTTAACATTATCCTTATTTTTTTGCAAAATTTCAAAAAAAAATCATTAGAAATTTCAAACAAAACCCAAAAAATTAATTATCATCCTCAATATAATACAAT
>JBBPBS010000115.1:6312645-6340556 GCA_037974835.1 Cicer judaicum | reverse complement strand
ATCATAAAATACTTTATACAAAAAAAAAAAAAATCACAAAATAAGATACATATAGAAATTATTATGATCATATAAAAGAGAAAGTCCCTGTTCCTGATTTTATAGAACAGAAGAAGAATAGAAAGTAAGAGAAGAAGAAAGAGTGATGATTGTGATTGAGATTGGGGAAAAGAAAACCCTAATTAGAAGAGAATGCGATCAATGAAAAACCCTAGAATCAAAGGCACATCAACGTAGATGCTTGGTATCGGCGCTGTTTCGTGGGATCTGAATTGGTTCCTTCAATTGATATTCTCCGTTCTATTTGTTGCTCTTGGATTGCATACTTTGGTGAAAAACACCGCTTCTAGATACTTCGAAGTCGACGCCAATTTCGAAGGGGATCATCCTCCTCCTACCTCTGCATCAATGCCGGGAGTTCTCAACGTCGACGACCCTGTCTGCGCCGTCTGCGCTTCCCACGCTACCAAAAAGTGTTCCCGGTGTAAAGCTGTTCGATACTGGTATCCTTCTTAATTCATCATTATTATGATTACAATTATGATTGTGATTATGATTATGATTATTGATCTGTTGTTTTGATTTGTTTATTTTTCGGTTAAGTGATTGTTACAATTAGGAATTTTAAATTTGTAATGAGGATTGTATTTGTCTTTTATTTTATTATTATTTTTTGAATTGAAAAATAGAAAGAAAAAAAGAAGAACTGAATTTAGTTTGGCTGTGTGTGTTGTGTTGGTTTTCCAGCTCAACTGCGTGTCAAGAGACGCATTGGAATACTGGGCATAAAGCCAAATGCAAAAATTATAGTACTGTCAGTGCTTTAAACTCGACTCAAAACGGAGCTACTAATCGTGGGTTTAAGGCTTCTTCTGCTGGGGGTAAAAGCTCGAATTCGATTGCATTGGTACCTAGTTGTGGTACTTCCAGGCCAATCAAGCCGCTTAAAGATGTAATTTTCTTTTATCGCTGTTTTTACAAATTCTTAGTATGTTTTGATTATTACTTGTTGTCGAAGGTGAAGGGCATGGCTGAGGTGTTAGGAGGTTTTAATGTCTTGAGGATAGATGCCAAAAGGCACACACTTAATTGAAGAATAGTACACCTTTCTGTGTTAGGTAGTTAGTACCGAAGATAGTAAAAGTGAACTTATTATGTATAACTTTCAATTCGTAAAAATCTAAATTACTGGCCACTAAGCAGCCTGAAGACTAAAAATATCGTCAGCCTACCTTTAGCATCATAAGTTAGATTACTGAGCTTTAGGAGATTTTCTTTTTGTTATTGATAAAACACGAATGGCATGCCTCCCTTGAACCAACAAGGTGCTCCCTAGGCATCAGAGGCATGCCCTTCCCCAAAGGGGCAGCTCCTTTACCAGCAGAAGGTTCTGACCTCTTCTGGCTCCTTGCCTCAGTCACTTTGTTTATAGTTTGTTTACAGGGTTAAATCTTGTACACCAAAATTACGCATTTTGTCCTTTTCAGGTTCTTTTTCCTTATGATGAGTTTGTTAAACTATTTAACTGGGACAAGCCAGGATTTCCTCCTTGTGGACTCTTGAATTGTGGAAATAGGTTTTTCCTTCTCACAACTGATCTTTAGCTTTGTCCTATGCTATCATTATCAATTATGATATGAGGATACATGGAAATATTTACTTTTATTTTCTTTGTAGTTGCTTTGCAAATGTGGTTCTTCAGTGTCTCTCATTCACAAGGCCACTTGTTGCCTACTTGTTGGAGAAAGGCCACCGGAAAGAATGTAATGTCACAATTTTAAGTTTTCTGTTCTTGCTGGATGTTAACTATTCCTTGTGCTTATGTTTGTTTTTGGTGGTTTTTCAGGCACTTGTAATGATTGGTGCTTTCTATGTGAGTTTGAAAATCATGTTGATAAAACAAGGCTAAGTTCACAGGCGTTTTCTCCTACGAATATTCTCTCTCGTTTGCCTAATATCGGTGGTACTCTAGGTTATGGAAGACAGGAGGATGCTCATGAGTTCATGAGGTTTGTTTTTTTTTTTGCAATATCATCATTTCATTTTTTGTAGTGAATTGTACAGTGACTGTCTTGAAAGGATGCCTATTCCATATTTCGTTTTGGAAGATGTAAAAGTTTTGTTTTTTCCAAATTTTTTTTAGGTTTTCAATTGATACTATGCAATCTGTTTGCCTTGATGAATTTGGTGGAGAAAAAGTTGTCCCTCCTAATCTTCAGGAGACTACCATTATCCAACACATTTTTGGTGGTCGTCTTCAATCTGAGGTTAGACATCTAATCTGACTGAAATATACACTTTGTTGCTGGAATGAATGATTTGCTGTTATTACATTACATCTATAGTAAAATATTGAGGCAGGCTAAAGATTATGCTCTCATGGGGTTATCAAAGGAAATTGGCTGTCTTTCTTTCCTTCGTATGTTAAACTTAAGAAGTTACTCCAGCCCAATTGCTAAGACTTGATAATGATGTTGAATTCCATTTAAGGTTGGACTTTGGAGACTTATATAATGTATATATTTAATGGAAGAGGCCTTTTGAGTTAAGTTAGGATTGCGTTTTATGGCATATTTTATGAAGGATTATGAAGTACTCAATTTTGCTTGTAATGATGACCAGATTAAACTACATCGTGACTGAAAGAGAATGATATTCTGCTTTTAGTCTCGGAAAAACTTGAAGCTATCATGTGATTTGCCTCAATGAACATTCTTAGCTATAATTTCATCATGGATATTAGTCTTTTGCTTGCAAACTATTAATTTTAGAGTTTTTTTTAGTCTAATTATCAATTTCCACCTTATGCATCTGTCTTGATCTTCTAATTTTTGTTTTTGTGAAACTAAATAGGTTATTTGCACAAAATGTGATAAGACTTCAAATCAGTATGAAAGTATGATGGACTTGACAGTTGAAATTCATGGCGATGCTGCCTCATTGGAGGAATGTCTAGATCAATTTACTGTCAAAGAGTGGCTTGATGGGGAAAATATGTATAAATGTGAGGGGTAAGGTTGCCTGTCCTATTTAGTTACACAATAACTGGTCTTTTTATTAATGTAGAGGACATCATGAGGATTTTATCTTATGATAGTAACTATTTTTGTTTGGAACGTTCAGTGGGGGAATTTATTTTTTTGTCGATGATCAAACATTTGTTTCTGATGATGTATTTTGCTGCTTCTTGACAGGTGTCAGGACTATGTGAAGGCATGGAAACGTCTTACTGTGAAATGTGCTCCAAATATTCTTACAATTGCCTTGAAAAGATTTCAGGTCTGAGTAGTTTGATATATAGACTGTCTGGCTAAGTTATTGTCAGATGCTATAGGTTGTTTTAATTTTAGACTTCAGTTGCATCATTTCTAGTACTCTCCCCTTTGTGCTTCATGTGATATGAATTGTACATATACTAATTCAGCATGATTATAATGATATACTGTTTAATTGCATGTTAATTTTTTTTCCTGCTAATACATAAAAACTTGAAACTTAAAAGCTTAGATGAACTGTTCTTTGTCAAATTTTCTCATGTGTTTTTTTGGGTGTTGTGTACATGCAGAGTGGGAGTTATGGAAAACTTAACAAGAGAGTAGCCTTCCCTGAAACTTTAAATCTTAGCCCTTACATGAGTAAAGCTGGAGATGGATCTGACATCTATAAGTTATATGCTGTTGTAGTCCATATTGATATGCTAAATGCTTCATTTTTTGGTCATTACATCTGCTACATCAAGGATTTCCAGGGAAACTGGTATAGGATTGATGACTCGAAGGTAGATTTCTATCTCCCAATGAAACTTTGAATATTTTTCTTTTTGGTCGCTGGATACTCTTTAGCTTGAACTTTCAGTATCCTCATTTGTGTTGCATTACACTTCTAAGGTTGCAAGTGTGGAATTGGAGGAGGTACTTTCTCAGGGAGCATACATGCTGTTGTATAGAAGGTATCCTTCTGGCATCTGTTGAAGAGGCTATTGCTCTCTTTCTCTCTCTGATAAATTATTCCATATTACTTTATGTCTTTCACTATCTGGCGTCTGAATGATTTTTTCCCCTTTGAATTTAGGCTAACCTTATCTCTGGTTGAGTGAAATTTGAATTTTCATATAATGAATATCTGTTGAGGATCAATTTAAATTGAATTATTACTTCCATTTGATTGTTTAGGTTTGTTCTTTATGCTTAACATTATATTGATCTTGGGCATGGATATTGTATGAAGGAAATAATAACCCTTTTCTTCAAATCAAAAGACTAATTTTAGTTATTTAGTTATTTTGAGCCAAAGCCCAAACAGCTGGTTCTGTTAACATGGTCTAGTCAAAGATTATGTTCTTATCTTGTTTTCGTTACACTCTTTACATTGTACTCTGTCTAAATGTTATTTGGTTTTCTTAGCTTGGGTGTTTAGTTTTGCATACCAATATGTACTGCATTTGCCCTGATCTCTTGGTGAGATCTAAAAAATCTTGGAACTTAGAAGTTGGTTTCCACCTATTGAGACCTCTGGTTATTTGAAATTGACTTAGCGTTAGGGCAGATGCTCATGAATGTAATTGTTTTAACAGTAATTTGTGCCAATTACTGAGTAAGGTGACAAGTAATGTTTGTTTTGATTCTGGACAGGTGTATTGCCAGACCATCAAGCCTTCAAATTCAAACTACTGAATCTTCAGGGATAGTAGAAGAACGAACAGTGGAAGTGGAACCTGGCCCAACTGAACAAGCTGAATGCCTCTCAGATATGAAGGCTTTGACTCGCACTAAAGGTTGTGAGGTTTCACCATCTGATATTAGTCCAGAACTGAAGGTTTCTTCCGGCTATGAGTCCGAGTCTTCCATTGGATTGAACTCAGAGGAAGCTAAAAGAGAGCAATTTGAGGACACAGACATGATTGATGTTGAGTCAACTGATATTGCTATTGATATTTCTGGTCGTACTGTTGAATCATCTTATTTGCCCATTTCTCATGCTGTCGAAGATTCTAGGGATGAAGATATGGGAAGATCTATAGAAGAGACTTCAGGCATCACTCAAGATGAAGATGATACTAGTGTGGCTGTATCTGGTCCTTCTCTAGGTTTACCAAATGACTTCTCTTTTTTGGATAAGCATTCTTCTGTTTCAGTGGATTATCGAAATGTGGAGGAAGATTCAGAACATATAGATGCGGTTAAATGCAAGTTGCAAACAGCTAAAGACGATGCATATTATGGCAATGGATATGTTAGTGCAAACAAATCTGCTATTCCACATGAAGATGCTGGTACTCTATTTTCTGGTGCTGCTTCATTTCCCACAGAAAGGGACAGAGGAAATGGAATTAAGAAAGTGGAAATATCAGCTGATAAGTTAATAATGTAGGGCTAGTTATTTTATAAAAAAAAATTAATTTCTTCATATCATTTATATCCCATCATCGAAAAGTGGTGGTGAGTTGGGAAATTTTTTTCTGGGGTTGCTTTATTTGTGGGAGCCTTGGATATTATTTTAATTTTTCTAGATGGATCATCTAATTTAATTAATTATACTGGTAGAGCATAATTTCTTTGTCCTTATTTCCTTTCATTCTGTACATAAAGAAAAACAATAATTTTTTAATTTGCTGCATACACCTTTGCCGGTTTTACTGTCGCCTTCCTAATCTAGTTTCGTTAATAAGAAATTTTCTATTCGGTACCAAATAGTTTGGCCTAGCACTCGTCACTGTGAAAATTCATGCAACAGGTTCATAATTCGAAGAGCGGTATGCAACTGCAAAACTTGGACAACGTATATACATAGTATAAAAGATTAACTTTAACAAAAAATACTTAAAAGAATTAATATGGTAACACTCAAATTGTATTTTGCTTGTATTTTATAGCATCAACTAGAGTTTTTTTTTATTAATTTTTTTAATGAAAAAAAAACAATTACTTCACACCCTTTTAAAAAAGTGATTAATCTCATTTAATGTGATTACGATAATTAAATATCAACGAGTCTTCAAGATTAAAAACCAAAATTTAAAAATTTAAAAACTTGAATTTCAATATAATTTTAATTGACTTTTTTTTTTATATATATATATATATATTTGGTTCCTTATCGAATAAACTTTACTAAAGTTAAATTGTAATTTTTAAATAGCATATCATAGAAACTAGTTTCACGAGACAAAATACTATTAAAAAAAAATTAAATTAATAAAAAGATATTGTAGAAATAATATCACTAAATATGGTTCATCAATTTGGGCATATGTTTCTAGTTTTTTTACTGTAGCATTTTAAAAGCTCTATGTAGTTTATATTAACTTTTTAGTTTATTTCTAAACTTTAGATTGAAATTGAATTTTAATTTTATTATTTGTATATTGACCCCTACTTGCTCCGTAGGCTATAATTTGAACTCTAGATATCTGATTGACGCACACGAGCAGGCGTTGGAAAGCTAAAAATCAAAGGCACAATTTTTGTGTTGGAATAAAAGTCCAATGCTGAACTTTACTAGGCCGCCTAAATTGCAGATTTCGTTATCTGAGCTTTTGTACTAATTTTAAGTAGTGGGTCACTTACTTTACAAACCCAAAAAGCGAATACAATATATTCAGAGTTTCCTTCTATTTGAGACAGGCTGTTTTCAGATTGAGAAATATATAGAAAAATACTTTTTATTTTATTATCATAGAAGACTAATTTTCTCTCAAATTAATCAATTGTTGAGTTTCATCAACACCTTGAGGTTCATATTTTAATGTTAATTTCGCGTTATGATTTTATTTTTCTTTATTCGATTTTATTGTTATTTTGATTGCTTAATTTGAATTTCAATAGGATTGATTAGATTCAATAGAATTTTTATATTAAATGAATTATAGTTTTGTGACACTTGATCGTTAATTGTAATACATTGATGATTGTGATGTTTAACCCAATCAAAGAAATCGAATCTACATATGGTTGATTACACTTGTTTGATCAATTCTATAGTCAAATAGGAATATTGTCACAAATTAGAAATTAAACTCGTTGATATAATTTGTGATATGTCTAAACTCTCGAATCAGTGGATTAATCGTCTTGCTAATTTGTTCAAATAAAAATCTAAAAAAAACCTTTCTAATTTCAACTTTCAATTTGGATAATATTATCATATCAGAAGTCCTTGCAAAACGACTCGAGTTATTACCTCTACATAAGTTTTATTACTTGCATTTGACCCGTGTGCGACAGCAGATCAAATTGGCGTCGTTGTTAGGGACTCTCTGATAACAAAATTAACCAATTTTAGAGTATTACTAACCATCCTAACAATTTTTCTTTCTTTCTTTCTTTCTTTCTTTCTTTCTTGTTTTGTTGCTCTATAGACCGGATAGGCTTGTTGCTAGCTTGTAGACACATTGCTAGTAAAAAAACACGATTTTCAGGTGATTGTCTCGGATTACTTTGAAATTTTGCTAAAAAATCACACAAAAATCGAGGAACAGGACTACCCTTGAAGCGACTTCCTTCGTTTAAACCCCTTCTTTTATTTTTATTTTTTTAATTTTTCATATTCTCAAAAGAAAAAAATTGCGTTATCTTTATTTAATTTTCAGAAATTTTGTGGTATTTTACAAAATTTGAAATTTATTTGATAGGGTTTTCCATTGTCCACTTCAATTTTAGTGATATGGTCATTGTTGGAATTTTTAGAATTGTGTTTTATTGCACTATTATGTTCTCATTATGCATGACTAAGGCTAGTTCTATGAATTTGCATTCCATTGACCCTGAAATAGATTGGACTTTTAATTTACTTCGTAGACTTAATGGAGCTACTAGTGCTAAGGAGTCACAGTTAGATAATGAAAGTGACAACTTGCTGCAAAATATGAATGGTATGAATAATAGAACATTAAGACAACTTGTTGCATCTAATGTGACTTATAATGCATTGTGTATCACATATCCTGAAGTTACTGTACCATTTGAACTTAAATCTGGTTTAATACACTTGCTTCCAAAGTTGAATGATCTTGCAAGTGAGGATCCCCACAAACACTTGAAGGAGTTCCATGTTGTGTGTTCTACCATGAAGCCTCAAGGAATCACAAAAGACCATATCAAGCTGAGAGCCATCCCATTCTCACTTCAAGATGCTACCAAAGACTGGTTATACTACCTTCAAACAGATTTTGTTACAAGCTAAAATGATTTGAAGAAGTTTTTATAGAAAAAATATTCCATGCCTCAAGAGCTGCTTTAATCAAAAAAGAAATATGTGGCATTAGGCAGATTGACAGGGAATCATTACATGAGTATTGAGAGAGATTCAAGAAATTAGTGTCTAATTGTCCTCAACACCAGATTTACGAACAATTGCTCATCCAATATTTTTATGAAGGCTTGCTACCTATGGATAAAAGTATTTTGGATGTTGTTAGTGGGGGAACATTTGTCGATAAGACCCCAAAAGTGGCAAAAGCTTTGATTAGGAACATGTCCTTTAATTCTCAACAGTTTACAACTAGAAGTAATTCAACAGTGTTGATAAGGAGAGTGAATGAAATTTAAGTTTCTTCCCACAAGAATCTAGAAAGCAGACTTGATGAGCTTACGTCTTTAATAAAAAAAAAATTGCAGTAGGTAAAGTCCAAGCAATGGTCTATGGTATTTGCACTTTTCTAGAGCATCCTATAGATTCATGTCCTACAATGCAAGAAGATTCAATTGATGATGCGCCTCAAGCATATGAAGCAAACATATCCAATCCTCAAGCCAACTATGATTCATTGTCTAATAGGTACAATCCTGGTTAGAGAAACCGTTCGAACTTGAGATGGGGGAATTCATCTACACAACAACAACATAGGCAACAACAGCAAAATATTCTGTAACAACAAAACATTCCGCAACAGCAAAACATTCCACATTAGAGGTAAAACATTCCACAACAACAGCAAAACAATGCACCTTCATTAGAGGACATTGTCAAACAAATGGCTGTCCAAAATCTTCAATTTCAACAAAGAACATATTCCACCATTCAGAATTGGGAGACAAAGATTGGCTAGCTGGCCACTTCAATTAATCAGATGTAGACTCGGGGATAAAACCAACTACCTTCACAGTTAGTAGTAAATCCACATGTCCCTAATGTTGGTGCAATTACCTTAAGGTTTGGCAAAGTTGTTGAAATATCAAAGGTATCTAAAATTGTTGCTGTGAAAAATAACAAGGTTGTTGAGGACACTTTGGTACCTGAAACTGCTGATGTTGAGTAAAATATACCACTTCCTTTCCCTCAAAGAGTAGTGAAGACTAAGAAAATGGACGAGACAAATAAGGACAAGAAGATCCTAGATACATTTAGGAAGGTGGAAGTGAATATTCCTTTCCTTGAAACAATTAAACAGTTTTCAAGATATACTAAATTTCTAAAAGAGTTGTGCGCACACAAGAGAAGGTTGAAAGGTAATGAAAGGGTAAACATGGGGCGCAATGTTTCAGCCCATGCCCAAGAAATACAAAGATCCATGAACTTTTTCCATCCCATGTACCATAGGCAATAGTCAATTTGAAAGTACTATGTTAGATTTAGGAGCTTCCATTAATGTTATGTCTACATCTATTTTTAACTCACTTGCTTATCATCTTAGACAATAAGTTCTATGTTAGATTTAGAGAATAAGTTCAATTTGAAAGTGCTATGTTAGATTTAGAGAATAAGTTCAACAGGTTGCCTATCATCTTAGACATACCATTCTTGAAAACTGCTAGAATATCCATGTGTATGCATAGGATACTACTCGAGGATGGGGTGAAATCAGTCAGACAGCTCCAAAGGCGACTTAACCCCTTAATTGTGGATGTTGTAAAAAAGGAAGTTACCAAGCTCTTATAAATGCATCATATACCCCATCTCTGATAGTCAGTGGGTATGTCTGGTGCAGGTAGTCCCTAAGAAAACTAGACTCACAATGGTTAAAAATTAGAATAATGAAGTTATCCCCACACGAGTGCAGAAAAAATGGAGGGTATGCATCGATTTCAGGAGACTAAACCAAGAAAATAGAAATGACCATTTTCCTTTACCATTCATTGATCAGATGCTTGAACGGTTAGCTAGTAAGTCACATTATTGTTTTCTTGATGGTTTTTCAGGTTATTTTCATATTCATATTGCACCAGGGGACCAAGAAAAGACCACATTAACTTGCCCATTCGACACATTTGCCTACAGTAGGATGCCTTTTGGCCTATGCAATGCTCCTGACACTTTTCAACGCTCCATGATTAGTAATTTTTGTTGATTTCTTAGAAAATTGTATAGAAGTTTTTGTAAACTACATATTTTTGATGAAGACAAAGATCACCAATTATGGTCAATGCAACAAGATCAAAAAGAAGATCAAATATCTTCATTAATAAGCTTCCAATCCAAACATTAAATGATAAAATGTAAAGGTATATGATACAAACAAATATTTCAATTACATGAGAACAAGTCATATTTACATATACATTTAAAGTATTTTCAAAAAGTCAAAACAACATTAACAAAGTCTTAAAAATCATATTATTGACAAAATACATAAGTGTATTCGAATACATCATCTTGTATTCGAATACAATGCAAGTCAGAAGCAAAAATCTCAAAGTTGTATTCGACTACGACTATGTGTAGTCGAATACACTTCAAGTCAGTGGCAAATTTTCACTAATCTGTATTCGACTACACCAATGTGTATTCGAATACAAAGTGCAATTTTTGAATATTTTTGAACGTTACAAAGAGGTGTATTCGAATACACATATCCTGTATTCGAATACAACTGGAAACAATACAATTTTTCAGATTTGGAATGGCTCTAGAACATTGTATTTTTTCATCAAACCTCTTGGATCAATGGCCACGAATCTGAAGAGATGTTTATGGAGTATAAATACCCCATAACTTCAGATAAAAAAAAACAATCCTTGAATCAATACCTTGAACAACTTTGAACAAAATTCTGATTTTTTACAAAGTACTTGCATTTCATTTTCATATCATTTAGAAAGGTTCTCAAGTACTTGAATTATTATTGGATTGTTCATCAATATAACTTACCTTATTCTTATTCAAAGTCATAGTATATCACTTGTAAAAGAAAGTAGTGCTTTCTTAAAAGTAGCTTAATCTAATATAGTGGTGTGCTATCTTAGAAGTGTTGTTTGTTAGAAGTTTGTAGCAAAAATTCCAGGGTGGGAGTTGTATATTTTTTGACAATTAGTGGATCAATCTCTTGTAGTGTGCAAGAGGACTGGATGTACCCTTGGTTATAAGGGAAACCAGGATAAATCTTAAGTGTTCATTTATTTACTGTACTTTATTATTGGTAGACACTTTATTAAACTCAGAAAATTCAACTACCATATCACTAAAAACACAAAACTTTACTAACACCTAATTCACCCCCATCTTAGGCGTACTTCAATACTTACAGTTTTCATGGATGATTTTATTGTGTATGGTTCCTCATTTGATGGATGCTTGAAAAGTTTAGATAGAGTTTTGTATAGATGCATTGAAACTAACCTTGTGCTGAATTATAAAAAATGTCATTTTATGGTTAAACAGGGCATAGTTTTGGGACATGTGATATCTAAGAAGGGGATGAAAATAAATCATGTCAAGATTGATGTGATTTCTAATTTGTCTTATCCATCTTACATCTGTGAGATTCGTTATTTTCTTGGCCATGCAGGTTTTTACAGGTGTTTTATCAAAAACTTCAGCAAGAAAACTCTTCCACTGTCAAATTTAGTGCAAAAATATTCCACTTTCGCCTTTGATGAAAAATGCAAGAAGAAGTTTAATTGCTTAAAGGCGAAATTGACCTCCACTCAAATGGAAATTATGTGTGATACATCTAATTATGCAGTGGGGGCAGTCCTTGCACAAATAGTTTATATGGCTGCCCATATTATTTATTATGCTTCTTGGACTTCAGATTCTGCATAAGCTAATTAAACTACTACTGAAAATGAACTTTTAACTATTGTCTTTGCTCTTGATAAATTTAGATCATATTTTTTAGGTTCCAAGGTAGTTGTTTTTACTAACCATACAACTTTAAAGTTCTTGCTGAAGAAACTAGAAGCAAAATCGAGATTGATTCGGTTGGTGTTGTTGTTCCAAGAATTTGATTTGGAGATTAAAGATAAGAGTGAACCTGAGAATCTTGTGCCAGATCATTTGAGCATAATAAAATTGGATGATGACCCCACTCCTATTTAGGATGACTTCCTAGATGAGCAATTGTTACAATTGTGTGAGGTAACTTATTGGTTTGCTGATTTAGTTAATTTCCTAGTTGGTGGAGTTCTTTCTGCAGATGCATCTAGAGCACAAATTCACAAACTTAAAAGTGGTACCAAATACTATGTGCGGGATGATCCATATATATGAAAATTCTATAGTGACCATGTGATTAGGCGATCTACCCCCCACCATGAGGCTCAATCCATTCTTCATTTTTGTCATGCCTCTCAAGTAGGGGGACATTTTGGTCATCAACAGACAACAAGAAAAGTCTTAGATTCAAATTTATTTTGGCCCACTTTGTTTAAGAATGCTTTTGAGACTTACCGAGCTTGTGAAGAGTTCCAAATAGCAGGAACTACAATCACTCGTAGGAGTGAGATGCCTCAACAACCTATGTATTTCTGTGAAGTATTTGATGGGTGGGGCATTGAATTTATGGGTCGTTTTCGTGTATCTTTTGGTTTTGTCCATATTTTACTTGTTGTTGATTATGTTTCGAAGTAGGTGGAAGCAATACTCACTAGAACTAATGATTTTAAAGTTGTTGCAAGTTTTGTCAGATCAAATATTTTTTGAAGGTTTGGAATATGTCGAACCTTAATAAGTGATCAAGGCACTCATTTTTGCAACCGCACAATGGACGCTTTGCTTCGGAAGTATGGGGCGGTGCATAGAGTTTCTACACCATATCATCCATAGACTAACGGGCGAGTTGAAGTCTCAAACAAGGAAATGAAACAGATTTTAGAAAAGACAAGGAAATGAAACAGATTTTAGAAAAGATGATGCAACCAAACAGGAAGGATTGGAGCAAGCAGCTTGAAGAAGCTCTTTGTGTTTATATAACAACCTACAAAACACCAATAGGGATGGCCCCTTATCGACTTGTGTTTGGTAAGGCGTGCCACCTCCTCGTGGAAATAGAGCACCGTACTTATTGGATAGTCAAGAGAGTTGTAACTTTGAGATGGAGAAAACAAATTTGGAGAGAAAAGCTGCAAAGTTTAAATATGTTTTTGGTTTCTGCATACATATGTCACTTTGGTTTTAGTGCTTATAATTATTATTTTTTAATTAAACCCCTATAATTATCATTTTTTTAAAATTCTTATTTTATTTTTTTAAATAATTTTTTTTGATATAGCTCATTTTGGCTAATGTGGCAATGTGAATAGAAAATGACATGGCTTATTTTATGGCGACTCGTCATTTGTTATTGATAAAAATAATAAATAATTAATTAAAATATAAAACAATTATTTTAATAAATTGGCTTATTTCATCACTTTTTTTTATATTCCTTTTTCTTTTTTATTTGACTAAAATGCGATACTCAAAAAAAAAAATAGAAATGCCATACTTTTTTACTCTAGTTGTCATATATGCGTTAAACTATATGATTTTTATTGTTTTTTTTTTTTGTATTTTTAATGTCTAAATTAGTGTTAAATGAACACACACAAAAGGAGTTCGAGCTTTTGGTGTGGTGATTATTGTTGTTGTGTTAGAAGTTTTGGGGTTTGTTGAGATGATGGAGAAAAATATAGTTATTTTCTGGATGAAGATCTGGGCCTTTAATTGAAGGTGTGTTTTGAGACTTCGGGTGAAAATGCATTTTTAATTGAAGATGATTTATGTTTGTTATTTTTAATTAAAATAATTATTTTATTTAATGTTTAATATTTTTAATAATGATAAATAATGAGTCAACACAAAATATGTCATATCATCATTTATCTTTAGTGCCATATAAGCAAAAATTAGACATGTCACATGTTTTTAATTAAAAAAAATACAATAAGGACTTTTTCTAAAAAAATTGAAAATTGTAAGTGTATAAATAAAATAAAAAAATTTACGATGACTAAAATTAAAATAAGATATATTTGCAGGGACTATAAACATATTTAAACTAGGCTCCAATTACAACAACTTGAAGAGCTTAGACTAGAAGCTTAGGAGAACTCCCAAAACTATAAAGAGAAGACTAAGTATTTTCATGATAAAATTATTTCTAGAAAGAAATTTTCCATTGACAAAAAAGTTTTACAGCTCAACTCTCGTCTAAAAATTATGGTTGAGAAACTTCAATCTAAGTGAATTGACCATTTTGTTGTTACTAACACTTTTCCTCATGGTGCAGTGGAAATAAAAAGTGAGAACACCAACAAAGTATTCAAAGTAAATGAACAACGCCTCAAGCTAATACATGAGAGCTTTGTGCTTGAATATGCTATCATATAAGAACTGTCTTTGGAAAAATCCACGTACACTGAAGTTTGAACAGGGAGTTGATCTCCATTTATTTACTCTTATTTTATACTTGTTACTTTCATTGAGAATAATGTGTAATTTAAGTGTGGGGGTATTATTTAAGATTTTATTTTTTATAGAATTTCTCAAAATAAAAATAATAATAATAATAATGATAAAATAAAAAAAATAAACAAAAATGTGCATTGCATTGCATGTTTTTTTATAAGATTTTATGGATGTAAATTTTGTGAGTTATATTATATTGAATTTCTGACATGATTGGATAGTATCTTTACATTCTTAATACAATAAGTTGGATTAGAATGTTAAATTGTGTATCATTTGTGATAGATCATTAATCTTGGTGAGATTTTGAGTCTTATTATGGATGTAATACATTTTTTCCATTTTCTTTTTTTCTTGTGTGTGATTTCACTCGTGATTGCTAGTTACGCCAGAACTTGACTTGACTTTTGTTCGCATGTATATATTGAAATGATTTAGGCATTTGTTTCTTGTTAAGCTACCGGCCAAATAAGTTTACCCTACAATTATCCATTTCTTTAAGCTCCTTTGAGCCTAATTATCTCATTCTTTGTTATATAACTCGTTACAAGCCTAAAAATAAAAACAATAAATTGATCCAATCTTGGGGGATAAATGAGTCATTCTTTAAATAAGTGTGGGTGCTCAACTTATTTGTTGGTTATATTTGAGGTTCATTTAAAAAAAATCAAAATAAAATAGAATAGAAAAGAAAAGAAAAAAAAAAGGGAAAAAAAATGGTTGTGCTGTGAACAAAGAGTTGTGGTAAAAAAAAGATAGTGTGAGAATAAATTAATGATATTTTATTGAATTACCTCTTAATATTATTTTTCTCTCTTGATCATTACTCCTTTATCTTATTTGACTTTTAGCCTTAGTCTCCTCAAGATTGTCTCACCCTTACCTTGACTCCGTTACAACCTTAATAAAAATATTTTGATCATTATGTGCATGTGTTTCAAATATAAATGTTAGATGCTTGTCAAGTCTATGGTAGTGCTAGATTTCATGATGTGTTTTGCGTGTAAATAGTAGCCTAAACACTTGAGTGGTTAATAGAATTTTATATCGTGAGAGGACTCTATCACTTATGATGTATTCTTTAGTTAATTTGTCCTCTTGTTTGCCTTGGTTGTGAAAAAAAGAACTATTCATGATTGCTTTAAGTTATAAATAAATTTTTTTTTCTCTCAACACTTTGCATTCATGATAATATTTGAAATCACATGTATTACTTTGCTCAGAGTGCAAAAGTTTTAGTGTGGGAGAATTTGATCAAAACATTTGGGCACATGTTTCTAGTTTTTTTTACTCTGACATTTTAAAAGCCCTCTATAGCTTAGATTAACTTTTTAGCTTGTTTCTAAACTTTGAGTCAAAATTGAATTTTAATTTTATTATTTGCATATTGACCCCTGCTCGCTCTGTAGGTCATACCTTGAGCTCTAGATATTGAATTGACACACGCGAATAAGTGATGGAAAGCTAAAAATCAGAACTACAACTTTTGTGTTGGAATAAAAGCCTAATGTTGAACTTTACTGGGCCTAAATTGCATATTTCATTATATGAGCTTTTGTACTAAGAGGTTTCTACCATGCACCCCTACACCTTAACTTTCCACCTCTCCATCCCACATGAAATTACATTTTTGTCCTTTTTTACTATATGTAAAACCTCAAAAAAATTTGACACTCATTTTTTTACCCCTCTAGCGAAACTTTACAAAATTCTCTATTACATTCAAAAGTTTCAAAATATTTGAAATATAAAAGTAAGTATCATTCGAAAATTTGAAATATTCAAAATGAAGTTTTTTTTTGAAATTGATGAAACTTTTGAAATGAAAATTTTCTAGATTGTTTAAACTTTCTAAGCTATGAAATATTCGAAATGAAAGTTTCAAACGTTCAAAAGATTTTTCAAACTTTCTATGGTTTCGAAATGGAAATTTCGCAGAAATTTTTAAACTTTAAAATTGTTAGAAACTTTCAAAATTAATAATTTACTAAAGGTTTGGCTTTGATCTGACCGTTTTTAATTCTTGATATAAACTTTCCATTTATATATTAATCCATTTCTATAAACTTTTCATTTATATATTTTTCCATTTATATAAACTTTACATTTTTTAATTAAAAAACTTTTCATATTTTAAACTTTCCATTTCAATGTTTAAAAAGTTTTGAAAAAAGTTGAAAATTAACATTTCAAAAGTTTTGTATTGGTAGAAAATTTTGAAAATCTGAAAAAAAAACCTATTTCAAAACTTTAATTTGTTCTAAAAGTTTGAAATTTTAAAAAATAATTGTTTTGAAATTATAAAAAATTCGAAATTAAAAAAAATTGCTTAGTTTTTATATCTCGAAAATTTGTAAACTTTTGAGTGGTAGGGTAATTTCTGTAAAGTTTCGTAAGAGAGGGTGAAAAATAAATGCTAAATCTTTTTGAATAGTATAAAAAGGCAAAAATATGATTTCAAGTGAGACGAGGGGTGCGAGGTTAAGGTGTAATGGTACATGATAGATATTAATTTTAAGTAGCGGCCCACTTGTTTTACAAGTCCAAAAAGTGACTACAATATATTCAGAGTTTTCTACTATTTGAGATATGTTGTTTTCTGATTGAGAAATATATAGATAAACATTTTTTATTGTATTTTCATGAAAGACTAATTTTCTCTTAAATTAATTCATTGTTCAGAGTTTCATCAACATTTCAAGTTATAATATTAATTTTGCGTTATGATTCTATTTCTCTTTATTCGATTATATTGTTATTCTAATAGTTTAATTCAGATTTCAATAGGACGATTAGATTCATTTGAGAGAGTTCTGATTTTTATATTAATTGATTGTTAATGTAATACATCGATGATTGTGAGACTTAATCTAGTCAAAGAAACTTAATTGACACATGATTGATTATGCTTTTTTAATCAATTCTATATTCAAATACGAATAGAAACACAAATTAAAAATTAAACTCATAGAATTTGTGATATGTCTGAAACTCTTGAATTAATTGATTAATTATTTTGTTAATTTGTTCAAACAAAAATCTAAAAAAACTTCATTTTTAATTTCAACTTTCAATTTAAATAATATTATCATATCGAATGTATTTTATTTTTGAAATTACAGGAAATATTTGACATGTGGATCAATGGTCAATTTAGTTAATTTTTGTTTGAGATGATAGTTAATATAGAACTATTCCAACCATGTATTTTCTATTCATTGGTATGGATAAGTCGGTTTCATCTTCCATTAGTCCTTAAATTTATAAACTCAAGCACTTTTTCCAAAAAATATAAATAAAAGAAAATAACATGTCATAAATTTTCTGAATCACGTACTTATTTGGTTGCGTACCTATAAAAAGAAACAAATAAAAAAATGGATATTTTTTGTTCCATTGCGGCGTGTCCTCCTGCAAGTGGTAACACTAACAAGAACCCAAATAATAATAATAATGTCTTCATTATGCTGCAGCAGCCACACGTTTCATTGTCCATCGTTGCTTCACCTTCAAAAAAACCTATACAACAGAAACGCTACTATAACTACTATTTCATTCAGAAGTACAAGTAGTAGCGTCAAAACAACCGGTTCAGTTAGTTACAACCGGGTATCAGCGGTAAAAACTCGGGAACAAGAAATGGTGTTGAAAGAAGGGAGTGAAGAGAATAAGAAGAAATTGCAATTGGGGATTGCTGAGTTCTACGATGAATCATCTGGAATTTGGGAGAATATTTGGGGCGACCATATGCATCATGGATTTTATGATCCAGATTCTACTGTTTCTGTTTCTGATCATCGTCTTGCTCAGATCCGAATGATTGAAGAGTCTCTTACTTTCGCTTCTCTTCCTGGTTGGTACTACTATTCATTTTCATTTCTATGTTCACTACTACAATTGTACTATATTCTCTTTTTTTTTTATAACAAAACATAACTATAGACATTGTTAATACTTTGAAAAAGAGTAAACGACATTTTTGGTCCCCAGTGTGTGACGTGTCGTAACTATAATCATTGAATTGAATGTATCCAAATTACAAATGCATCATTGATATCTCTTTGGTTAGTAATTTTATGGACGATTAAAATGATTGTTTACTCCTTTGAAAATGAAATGTATCAGTGACTGAATATAACTGCCATTTGACACACTTTGATTTTGAAGTGTTGGTTCTACATAGAAGAAATAATTTTAGTTATTATAAATAAATCATAAACCATTTCTCAATTGAAGAATACTAGGATTATGAGTGGCTACTGGCTAGTACTGACTAGTTGGTTTTATTGATGAATGAATGTTCAGAGGAGGCATCAAAATGGCCTAAGAGTGTAGTTGATGTTGGATGTGGCATAGGGGGCAGTTCAAGGTACCTGGCCAACAAATTTGGGGCAAGTTGTGTAGGCATCACTCTCAGCCCTGTTCAAGCTCAAAGAGCTAATGCTCTTGCTGCTGCTCAAGGTTTAGCCGACAAGGTATTTCTTTGTAGACATTTTCTCCTTTATTATCTATTTTACTTACACATTTTACTCCATGTTTATAAAGAACTCACATAGAAATGAACACCAAATACGACAACTACACTGACACAGAGACATTAGTAATAATTCAAGAAAATAAAAGTATTTGAATGTTAGCACTTGTTTTGGTGTCGTATATGTGTTGAATAGCCAACGCACCTTCAATCTGAAGTATCGATGTTACTTGCAGTTGCTGCTATGTTATCACATGCTAACCTATGTTATTGCTGTAATGAAACCCTACCAAGGGTCTGAAGAACTTGTATAGAATACATTCTACTCATGTATGGTTTATATGATATTTACCTTAGCCTTTTTTGTTTATGTAATGTAATGACAGGTTTCCTTTCAAGTTGCTGATGCGCTAGAGCAACCATTCCCTGACAACCAGTTTGATCTTGTGTGGTCTATGGAGAGTGGAGAGCATATGCCTGACAAAGCAAAGGTTCCAAATTCTCTTCCTGTCTAACCTGCATACTACACTTCAGTTTCTTTCATATTTTCTGTTCTTTATGCTTGTAAAGTTGTACTGAGTTTCCTGTTTCATACAAAAACTGTTTCAGTTTGTTGGAGAGTTAGTTCGGGTAGCAGCACCAGGCGGTACCATAATAATAGTTACATGGTGCCATAGGGATCTTCGCCCTGACGAAGAATCCCTACAGAAATGGGAGAAGGATCTCTTGAAGAAGATATGTGATTTATTTTACCTTCCAGCTTGGTGCTCAACTGCTGATTATGTCAAATTGCTTGAGACCATGCCCCTTCAGGTAGTTAATTTAATTAATATACCTACTAATAATAAAAAAATTCATGACCTCTGCTATAAGTTGAGACACTTTCAAGAGTTTGTTTAGGATTTATTTGGGTCTAAGTAAAAATCATAAATCATTTATATAATGTCTAAGAACTGCATTAGACATTATATAACTTATGAATAAGTACATAGTCTTTATAGAAGAGCTTCTCAAGTAACACTTGTGAAGGTAGAAATGTTATTAACTATGAGTTTTTATTAACAGTTTTTTGAAAATATCTCTCAAAATTTTCAAAAGTTATTATAAGCTTCTAAGATTGCTTTACAAAGTAAACAACTGTAGACTTATTGAAATACAAAAAGTTCAGGAAATTAGAAGCAAGCTAATTCAAGAGAGATAGGATCGTTGATTGGATAAACAACTTAATTAAGCTTTTATAATATAAGTGTTTATTATATAAGTACTTGCATATAAATTATTTCCCTAACACAAAATAAAATAAGTCAAATAAGTCAATGTGTTTTCATATAAGTTATTAACCGTTTTCATAAGTTAGCATAGAAAACTCATAAATATAAGTCGAAAACAGCTTATATGAGGTCATAAGTAGTGTTGTTTCAATAAAGCTCTCCCAATTCCCGAACAGTCTAACAAGTCAAAAGTGCTTATGCCAACAAAATAATAAATAAGCGCAAAAAAGCCCACCCAAAGAGGGTCGTATGTGGTATGGGTTTAGATTGTGTGGTTGTGTTGCTATTTTGACATGTTTGGTTGGTTACTTTATGTAGGACATCAAATCCGCAGATTGGTCTCCCTTTGTTGCTCCATTTTGGCCAGCAGTGATACGTTCAGCATTAACATGGAAGGGTTTCACTTCACTCTTGAGGAGTGGTAAGCCCAAAATTTATATTGCATTTACAATCAACTTCCCTGTGTCAAATCGCAAGTCTTATATAATATACATTGATAATCATCTCGTTCATTGAAATAAATTACTTGATGGAAATTATTTGAATTGTTTTATGTTGTGTCCAGGGCTAAAAACTATAAAAGGAGCTTTGGCTATGCCATTGATGATAAAAGGATTCAAGACGGGTGTAATTAAGTTTGCCATAATCACATGTCGAAAGCCTGAAGATGTCAAGGGTGAATGATTTTATTTAATGAAATGAAACAGGTTTCCTATAGGTCACTCATTTTGATTTTGATAATTCAAAAATAAAAGAAATAAGGAATAAAGATACGTGTTTCCCTGCCACGTCAAATCCTATTTGGATAGAAAAAGTGATATTGAAGGAAAGTTGTAATTTATATACTGTTCCGTAGCCTCCAATCCTAATGTTCAATTTCCTTTGCTCCATGTTGCATTACGAACGAAAAAACATAACTATCATTTTAATTATCTATGCGTAAACATAGTATGCCTATGCACTGCAGGCATATTTATTCTTCACTCTACTTTGCTTATTCTAACCATTGATATCACGAGTCTATGATAGTGTCCATTTGCATCAGGTTATGAGACAAATCATGGATATGTTTGGTTCTAGCTTATTTAAAAAATAGAAAATGCAACTGTAAAATACCTCTTGGACCAGTATGTAATTATAAAACTAAGTCTATATTGTGTCGATCCAATACTTTAAAGCATTTCACCTCTTCGAGGAAAATTTTACCTCATACCCCCTTAATTATATCTATACTTCCAAATCAGAAATGAAATTATGTGTTTGTCCTCAATTAAATAATAAAACTTCAAAAAATTTACCCTAAACTTCCGGAAAATATTTTTTGAAGTTCTCCCGTACACAACAGCTTGTTTCGACCATTTATGGTGTATTAATTATTATGGTATATTAATTATTTATGGTGTATTTACGATATATTAACTATTTAATGGTGTATTTATAGTGTATTAATTATTTATGGTATATTATTATTTAAAAATATTTATAGTATATTATTTAAAAAAAATGGTGCGTAGTAGAAATCTTTCTTACAAAATATTTATAGTATATTATTTAAAAAAAATGGTGCGTAGTAGAAATCTTTCTTACAAAGTTTTTCAGAAACATCTCGGTGTTAGAAATCTTTTCAATGAAGTTTTTTTCACTTTTGTACTAGAATTATTTTTTAAATTTTTTCGATAAAAATCTTTTGTACCAAAAAATTTGAAAAAAATTTTATGAAAGTAAAATATGTACCGGAATTCTTCAAAAAAAATTTTCCGAAAGTTACCAGAAAACTTTTATCTATCGAATTTTGTTTTTCTGACTCAAAAAAATAAAATAGTAAAATAAAAAAATGTAACTTTAAATTAGTAAAATAGTAAAAAAAAGTTGAGGATATAATTGACATTTTCATAAATTTATGGGAATATAGGTATAAAAATGGGACTACATGGTAAAATTTTCCCGGAGTGTCATGCTTAGGGGCCTCTGGACCAGTATATTTACTATTAGGGATTGGGCTTGCATTGATAATTCCGAGTAGTGGGCCAAGGCTGAATATTCAATGCTTAGGGGCCTCTGGACCGGTGTATTTTAAGTTGTTTTGATTGCATATGCTACTCATATCACTAATTTGTACACATTGGACCCTGACTGTAGTTAAAGCCTGAGGGAAAGATTCAAACAAATCATAGACATATTTGTGTTACTTATTCCATTCTAAATTAATAATTGTTTTAGAAAATGTAAAAAATTCAAATTATGTGCTGCTTTATTATTTTAAAAACATCATTGCATATTTGGTGAGTATTGGAAGAGTCTAAAATTTAAGGTTAAGATCAAGTGTAACACTACATTATGTAGCTTGTTAATTATGCGTTACAAATGCTTTAGAGCATGAAAAATGAAACTCGACCGTAGTTTCAATCCGTCACTAAAAAAGCCCTTTACCCTAGATGACAATTGTATTTTGTTGACATTATTATTACTATTATTTTTTACATCAGTTTTTTTTAAATTCTTAAATGTGAATGTAAAGACCATTGTTGATTACATAAACATAAAAAAATACTATATGGACACTTTACCAAACATATACTGCAAAGGTTTCTCAACTTGTTTTATGTCATTATAACTCTCTAGATTCCACATGAGAAGTTCATTAGAACCTTCTCATTTGGATTAAGAGCATAACATGAAGAAAAGAAAGAAAAATAAAATGAAAGAGACCACTTTAATTAAACAAGAGAAAGCCTGCATTGGCCTAATGTAATGCTTTTGGGCGTGTGAGCATCTACATGAGAAAACAAACACACGAGGAGCAACAAAAGAAAATAAAAGATCACAAAATAAACGGCCTTTACTTTTCCATATTTTCCTCCACTAATCTAGTATAGTTTTCTTCTAAACAATAAAAAAAAAAAAAATACTTGTCTTGTGAATGGGGTTTGAGGCATTGACTTGTGTAATGTAATAAACAGAACAAAAACAAAAGAAGACAAAGATTCCATAACGAGGAGCCAAAAGGGGTTGGTTGCTTCTTTACTCTTTTTACTTGGGAAGAGTCAGCTGCTGCTGCTGCCACAAACCATAGTCACTAGTCACATTACCTTTGACAATTGACATAGTGATTCCACTTTCTCTTTCTTTTATGCAACATAAAATCATTAAATTAATGTGCCAGTAGTTTTTTTGTTTGTGTGCTGAATCTACTTTTTCATTTTTTCAACCCGAATCCAAAGCTCAAGCATCTCTACTTACTGGGTTTTCTAACTAGAGTCAACTACTTATCTTACATATATATTGGCATTTTACCTGATAAACTAATAAATCCGTGCAAAAAATTATATTCATTTTAGTTTTAGTAATAATAATAAAATAAATCTTAATATTTGTCAAAAAGAAAGTAAAAATGTATTTTTTTTAAACAATATTTTTTTACCACATTTCATTATAAGTAATTTTTAGATTTTATATTGATATAAATTATTTTTGAAAGAATTGTAAAAATATATACAAATATAATTTTAAAACTCAGATTAAATTAGACTCAACTCTTATAAATTATAATAAATTTTTTAAAAATAAAAATAAAAATAATTTTTAAATTATAAATCTCACCTTTTTATAATTCAAAAATATAAATTATATAAATTTTAATTTTGTTTTTTACATTTAAATTATTAACACATGCTTAAAATTTAAGATATTTATTAACGGTTTCCTTAATCTAACAAGACACTCATATACGTTGTGTTTGTTTTTACCTTTTCGTTTTCAAACATTACTACCATGAAAATAGGGAATTTTCATTTTTCCACACTTACCACACTGATTGTTTTATTAACATAAATGAAAAAACAAAATGGAATTGTTATATAAAACAAAACAATCATCTTAAAACTAAATTTACATTTTTTTTATTTTCATTTTCACATTCAACTATAAATTAGTATAAATAATCACCTTACTTTCACTTTATTTTCTGTTTTTAATTATTAGTGATTTTTTTTGGTGATCTATTATTAATGATTTTGAATCTTTATTACCGTACTACTTAATTTTAAAACATAACCGAGAATGAATATAAATTGTCCCTTTTGTAATTAAAAATAAAATACACAAACAAAATGAAAAATTGACGTCAGAAAATCCGTTGACATAGATATGATATGTAAATATTTAACAAGAAAGAAGAAGAGAATCTAATGTAACATAACATTAAGCCACTCGTGTGTGTTGTGTGTGTGCGTGTGTGGGTGTCTTTGTGAGTGTGAAGTGTCAACTATCCATTTCCCATCCAAAACACCAACAAATAACAAAAGAGATCCCAACGAAGCTTCCTACCACTTCTCTTCATCTCCTCACTTTCCCTTTTTCACTTTTGAGATTTCATCTTCCAAACCCCATTTTATATATTTATCACTCAATCCATTCCCCATTTTCATTCTATCCTCTGTCTTCATTTTCCTTCCACCTTCACTTCTTTCTTTCAGGTACCTTTTCTTTTATCTTCTTCTTCTTCTTCTTCTTCTTCTTCTCATATTGTATTTCATCCTCATGCTTTCTCTTTTGACTCTTTTCTCATGAATCATTGGAACCCCTTTTCAATATTTGTTTCTTTCAGTGACTTTTTTGTTTTTTAGTACTATTTATTTTAGTGAGGGTTTCTAGTAAAAGGGGTTGTATTGTAGGAGGAAATAGAAGAGAGTGGATTTTGTTTAATGTTTGCATTTTAAGTCTTAAGGTAAATGTTTGTTTATGAAGAATAGCTTCTTAAGCTAGGAGGTTTTTTTTTTGTTGTTGACAGTTCTGTAAAGTCTTTAGCTTTGATTTGTTGTTAAAATTAATGAATCCTAGCAATTTTTATTGTAAAACTAAAAGGGGTTGAGGAATGAGGGGAAAGTTTCAATTTTTTGCTTTTGCATGCTTACCCTTTTTCCTTATATAGTTATTATGTGTCCATTTCACAGTCATTTATTCTCAACAATTAATTTTTATGTGATTGGTATTGGTTTTGAAAATTGGAAAAATTGATATTTTGGTAACATCTTAGTTCCTTTGTTTTCTGCAGTTGTTTGGTCCAAATTTGTGATCAATGGAACGTAGTTTAAAAAGAAAGTCCCTGGAGAATTTTTCCTTGGATGACCTGAATGAAGATGTCTTTGAAAGGGTACTGTCTTGGCTACCGACTTCAAGTTTCTTTCGCCTCACTTCGGTCTGCAAAAGATGGAAATCAGCTGCTGCTTCTGTGAGTTTCAAGCTTGCCTGCTCACACATTCCTTCAAGGGATCCATGGTTTTTCATGGTTGCTCCAAGCCTCAACCAATCTGTCATCTTTGACTCTGCCGAAAATAGTTGGAAAAGACTCAATCATCCGCGTCTTCTTCTCGAAGATTCCAACAGAAGTTGCATGCTTGTTGCAGCTTCTGGTGGTCTTGTTTGCTACCAAACTTCGTCTGCAAACTTCATTGTGTGCAATCCCGTCACTGGATCTTGTAGTGAACTCCCTCCAATGAATTTCGCTTCGGAAAATCAATGTCTCAATGCTGTTGTTATGAGTACATCTTTCATAGACTACAAAATATCCTACAAGATTGTATTGGTCTTCGGTGAACTCCCTAATCTTTCATTTAAAGTCTATAATTCCAGCTCTTCCTGTTGGGAAGACGAGAATGCACTCAGGAGGAAGGTTGACGATAGTTCGATGGATTGTGATTCAACCGACGACAATGTTGTGTACTTTCTTAGCAAGGCCGGAAATGTGGTGGCAAGTAGCATGCAGAGGAGTCCAACGAAGCAATATTCATCGGTTTTTACTAACAAAGACGGTGAAGAGATAGTTTATTTTCTTAGTTCCTCGGGGACAGTGGTAGCTTGCAATTTGACTAGCAAGTGTTTCTTCGAGTATCCTAGGTTGTTGCCTGTTTTCTGTGAGTACTCGATCGATATTGTCGAGTGTAACGGCGAGATGTTAGTTGTTTTGCTATCTGAATTCCTGGAAAGCACAAGTCTTCGAGTGTGGAAATATGATGAGGCTAACCGATGTTGGCAACAGATTGCAGCAATGCCTGCAGCAATGTCTCATGAATGGTATGGAAAGAAGCCGGATATCAACTGTGTTGGTGCCGGTTCTCGGATTTTTATATGCTTGAACTCTCCTGAGCTATGTACTTATATTCTGTGTGATTTGGTGACCAATGAATGGGTTGAATTGCCGAAATGTTGCATCGATGGGGAAGTCGTAGAGTTTATGTCTGCATTTTCATTCGAGCCACGGATAGAGGCTTCTGTGTGACAGTGAAATGCCCTTTTTATCTTTGGTCTTTGTTATGAACTCTTTTTATGTTCTGTTAGTTTGAATTTTATTTTGATTTGTACTTGATTTTTTCATGCAACATAGCTAGAAATGGAAGCTAACCAAATGATTGTTTGCTGACAGATTTATTGTAATTTTCTTAACTGAATTTCAGTTGTAAACTGTTCTCATTTAGTGGTATTATTAATGAATGATCTTCTTGATGATTCTTTTTCATTTTTTTTGAATGGTGATATCAAAAGTGGTAGTACTAATTTGATGTTTTTATGATTCTTGTATGAATATGTTCAAAGTTAAAGAAAGCTAAAATGTGATTTTACCTTATTTTTTGCAATTGAAGTTATCTCTACTTTCTATTTTACCTTGTGTAACTACTCAACCATCCCAACGTTGATATAAAAGATTTTTTATAGTAATACAAAAAGTATTTAGTTAATATTTTTATAAGTAAATGTAGGTAGTTAATATGTTAGAGAAAGAAAATTATTATTAATAGAGATATAAGGGGACATATATCTTGGGATAGGGAGGTGCTATGGACACCTCAAAACCTTCATTTTCTTATTAGATACATGATATGTGTATATATAGTTTTGCAACTTAAGAGTTTCTCTACCACAAAGGAATTTTTTCTTTTCTTTTTGTTTTCATTGTTAGGTCCTTGCAGGAATCCATCAACATAAAATATTATAAAATTTATATTAATTTTTAGATGAATTCCATTCTACTTGAGATTATTTGAAAATAATAGAAATAAAAGTAATAGAATGTGTTAATTTTTTTTAAAAAAAATAATAATAAAATGATGACAAAAAATATTATATTTGTAAATCACTTGAATATTTATAAAAGATATTGTAGTAATATTATGGAGGATTGAGACAAAAAAATTAAGGAAACCAATATATTAAAATAAACCTCCAAAATATACATAATTTTGCCACATAATATGACGTGACATCTTTAGAATTCATTTATTTTTTTTATTCTACTTAATTTTTGTTTATATTTTATAATTAAAAAATTAACAATAAAAAATGTAACTCTCATTACAAATTTGATTTAATTGATATTTACTTTTTTAATTTATTTCAAATAAATATATCACGATATTTCAATTAGATTTTAATATTTAAAATGTAGCAACTATAAATTACGACAAAATATATAAAAACATAACCATTACATATTAAAAATCAATAACTAAAATTATGCACAAACAATTTAATAAAATTTAAATTAAAAGAAATAAAAAATATTGAAA
>JBBPBS010000115.1:6272456-6312153 GCA_037974835.1 Cicer judaicum | reverse complement strand
TTTTACTTTAATATTTTTAATTGTAACATACACTCAATCACTCATTTTTTTAATCATATATTTTAAAATAAAAATCACTCATTTTTTAATCATATAATTTAAAGTAAAAATCACTCATTTTATTATAAATTTTTTTATTATTTTTATTTAATTTATTTTTATAAATTAAAAAACTTACAAATGTTAAAAAAAAAAATTCAAATTAAATTAATGATTAATTTAATTTAATTTATATAAAACCTTTTCTAAAAATTAATATAAAACCTTTTCTAAAAAATTCAAATTAAGTTAATATATCATAAATATTACCATAAAACCTTTTCTAAAAATTTACAAATTACATGTTATACTAGTAGTCATTATTTATATCTTGAAACTTCTTAATAATCTTCTCCCTCATCCCATCCTCGGGAAAAAGTATCTTCACCTACCGATCCCCAAATATGACTGAGTATCCACAAATTGAGTTCAAACCTTGCCTTTTAGTATTTTAGTTGACGAAGATATAAAAAAAAGACTAACCACAACACAAATTAATATTTTTTAATTTGTTATCTAAATTAAGTTGTTGGTTGTAGAGGATTATCTTAATCTTTTTTCTAGGAATCATAAAATGGTTTAATGATTTAAAGAAGTTGTAATAACAAAATGTTCAACTTTTACGTCTAACAAAATTAACAATTAAGTAGTAAGATTTATCGTTTTAAAAAAAGTCCTAATCCGTTTCCGTAGGACAGAAGCAAACACCGTCCATGACGTGGCACAAAATGATTCGGTAACGTACTCAGAGAACGGTAGGGACATTCGTAGACGATCATTTCCTTTCGTTTCCCCTTCCCGAAGAAATTCGAAGTCGGAATTATATAAAAAATCACAAAAACGAAACCAGAATCAACAAAGGGTTTCTCAATTGCGATAATCTCAGCTAAAATCATAATTCGAATTCGAATTCAAATTTGGAGTTTTATAATCACAAACAAGATAATAGAATGGCATCAGAGGATTCGGTTAAACAAGAATTGGAGGAATTGCAGAAACAATTGGGGAAGAAGCAAAAATTTGAAGACGCTGTTACGTCTCTCAAATCTCTGCTTCAAACTACATATCCATCAGCTTCTACCTCTCTTCGCAAATCTGTATGCTCCTCTCATTTCAATTTTTTTTATTCACATTCAAAATTTCCCATTAATTTTATAATTAGTTGTTTGTTTGCATTCTTCAATATAATTTTGTAGCATTTCTTGGTTTTGTTCCTTTATATATGTTTATTTAAGTTTGGTCCAAAAGAACTGATTTTGAATTTGCTTGGATTAGGATTAATCTATAGTCTATACTGTTATTTATGTTATGCGTGCAATAATTGCATATATTATGGAGAGTTTGCACTCATGATTAAGGATCCGAATTTGAGCTTTCACCTCCTATAGGTGAGAGTTCAAATTCCCCTTGGGGAGACCCTCCTTGTGGAGATTCCGAGGTGTCAGAGAGGCTAATTGAGTGGCTGTGATCGAGGGGAACTGTGAGAGGTTTTGAGTATGTATTGTGGTAAAAAAATTATTAAATGTGCGTCAATATGAGGCCACAATTTGTGGCTTTGAAGGAATCGCGGCAAAGAGACATTGGGCAACCAACTCAATTCCAAACATACACACTTGCTGGTTTAGACCTCTGATTGCAGCCTCAGCATGCTATCGGCGCTGGTCGAGAAGCCTTGGGGTTGGGGTTTCCTCTCTTTGCAGCCAATTTTCAAAATAAATAACTTAATAGTGAGATCGCCAACATAATCCCCTCATGTTGGATTTCAACATGAGAGGATCCAAATCCATATGTATGTATGCATTTGTCTCTGTATGTATGTAGTTAATGCTAATGATGGGTTCAACTGATAAATTGAAATGGCTCTGCCAGGAATGTCTTTAGTTTTATTCCTGTTAATGGTCTTTCATTGGTAGGTCATTTGCAATTGCTCTTATTGGGGTACATCTCAATAGGTTAACCTTTTCCTTAATATTGTTTGTTATTGTTTGATGATGGATAATTAAAATCCAATAAATTGACTGTGGTGTTGCTGGTGGTGGCAGTTTTATACTGTTATATGCCGAGTTGCTACGGTGTTGAAGACAAGATATACAGCACCTGGTTTCTGGAGTGCTGGCCTGGGCCTTTTTGAGCAGGCTATATTGATTGTTTCCGAACCTTCTGAAAAGAAGCACTTGAAGGCTTGCATTGCTCAGGCCAAGGAACATTTGCATCTAGAAGACAACCCTTCACAAATTTTGCAAGCTGCCGTGAATCATGAAAACAGAGGTAATTTTCCTTTGAAGAAATTTCGTTTTTTCTTGATAAGTCAGTAATAGTTTTTTCATGATGACGTGTTGTGTGCTATGGTAGTTTAAATATTTTACTAACATGCCTGTGTTTATCATGTTTTGTGTTGACTCAGGATATCTTTTTGAGGGACACCTTACGGTAGATCCAGAGCCACCACAGCCTGCATGGTTGGTGCAGGAAAACATCTTGACAGCAGCTGCTAGACTATTTGATGCTGAGTCCTCTCAAAGTTTAGCCACAGAGAATACCTCACCAGAGGATGTTGGTAGTGTGCTTGAAATGCTTAGAAATAGATTGGAAGAAGTTGTGCCCCTGGTATTTATCCAAAATCTTTTCACGTATTTCTGATAACCCCTTAAGTATCAACATGGCTTTGAATTTCTTGATTCAGTTTCTGTAACTTCAAGAAAGTGGTATTATGTTGGCTTAGGCATTGTTTGATACATTGGAAAACCAGATACCCTAGGTTCATTTGAGAACATCAACAAATTTTATAGGCTCAACTTCGAACTTGAGTAACGTAGATGACTTCAAACTAGCATTTCTTCAGTGCCTATTAAACAAACCAAGCTACTTTATATTAATTCAATAGGATGCATTTGTCACAAGTTAATGAATCAATGCAGACAGCTTGCTCATCAACTTAATTTCTTCTATTTTAAATCCTTAATTTTTATACCAACCGATCCTTGTCGCGGATGCATTAGTATATCTATAATTGATAATTTGATATCAATGAATCCTTTGAAGGGTGACTTGATATAAACAACCTACTCAGTTCACTTGTTTTGTTAACTACTTCATCGCAGTGTACTCGTTTCCACTTTCTTTTTTATTGATATATTATATACTTAGCTGGACGCATTTTTGCCTTTTATTTTATAGGCTCAACTTCGAACTTGAGGAACGTAGATGACTTCAAACTAGCATTTCTTCGGTGCCTATTAAACAAACCAAGCTACTTTATACTAATTCAATAGGATACATTTTTCACAAGTTAATGAATCAATGCAGACAGCTTGCTCATCAACTTAATTTCTTCTATTTTAAATCCTTAATTTTTTATACCAACCGATCCTTGTTGCGGATGCATTAGTATATCTATAATTGATAATTTGATATCAATGAATCCTTTGAAGGGTGACTTGATATAAACAACCTACTCAGTTCACTTGTTTTGTTAACTACTTCATCGCAGTGTACTTGTTTCCACTTTCTTTTTTATTGATATATTATATACTTAGCTGGACGCATTTTTGCCTCTCTTGTCTGTTTTAGTTTACACTGTTTAATTGTGATTTGTTTCTTTTTTTTAAATAATAAAATTGGTTAGATGGAAACTGGTGGTCCTGTAGCTCCAAGAGTTCCTCCTGCAAGTAAAGAAGTTGTGGCAAAACTTCCTGTCATTACTCTCACAGAGGAGATCCTGGCTAATATGGGGAAAGATGCAGAGTGTGCCATTTGCAGGGAAAATCTGGTGTTAAATGACCAAATGCAAGAGTTACCATGCAAGCACACATTCCATCCACCATGTGTAAAGCCATGGCTGGTATTGTTTCGAACTCTGCTTATTCACTGAAAGTTCTGTTTTACCCTTCTAAAACCAACTTTTTGCATTTGATAGTAATGAGATGCGGAAGAAATGACATAATTAGATATAAAGTTTGTTCAATTTTATCCCTTTTGTGGCAGGATGAGCACAATTCTTGTCCGATATGTCGTTATGAGCTGCAAACGGATGATCATGCCTATGAGAGCTGGAAGGAACGTGAAAAGGAAGCCGAAGAGGAGAGGAAAGGTGCTGCAAATGCTCTTCGAGGTGGTGAATTCATGTATGTTTAGATGGCTATTCAGTTATGTTGTATAATATGGTTTACCCTGAAGGGATTAGAAATTTTCAGTTGGTGAATAGTTGTGTATTCATAATTATTTGAAACTATAGGTATTCGTTGAAATTCAATCGCATTTTATAATTTTACTGGACACTGATTGTCTGCAAATACAATCGCCAAACAATGTTGGGAGCATTGATGTGTGTGTTCAATACTTCAATTTTATCCCATACATGATAATTATTTTCAGAAATATGTTGAAGGGGTTGTGCTAAAAACAACAGTTCATAAAATGCACCCAATTTATTGTAGTATTTAACAAGTACATGATCAATAGTACTTATATAGTTAAGGAGTAAGTATATGAATATTAAAATTGTTATTCATGTAGGTACAGAGACGTGTCTTAGAATACTCTATCCAAATACTAGTCATTATCATCTATACGTTACAAGTTCTTCCATTTTTGTAGGTCCTACCATATCAAATTAATTTTAAGAACTCTATCAACTTATTACTTCCATTGAGAAACATTTTTTGAACTCGAAATAGATCTCACAAAGCTATCTTTCCATTTTTTGCAGTTGGTTATTCTGTGCAAAAAATAATTTTTCAATGGCAAGAACCTGTTTTTCTTGAAAGATTAGTTCTTATAATTGTCATCTATACTAACTTGCTAGTCCAATAGTAAAATTGAAGAATAATCCAATTCTTATCTCTATGAACACTATGTTGAACCAAAAACTTCAAATTCTCAAACATAAACAGATGTACAGTGTGTTTGGAAAAGACAAAAAACACAGTAATACCACATGGCTATTTGAAGCTCACATTAATTCACGCTCGTATCAGGACATGAGGAAAATAGGATGGACCCATGCAAGAATCCAAACCTAGTTGTAAAACAGAAGAAAAGAAAGAGTGAAGTGTATTTTTCGTTTAAAGTTGACAAATGTAGAGCAAAAGTTCTTTTTTATAGCTAAATGGATTTTGATCTACGGTTGATATACTCTTTATGTCGGGTTGGAATTATCTACCTTTCAATCCTCTACCTTTGCTAACTTTGTTCCTATCTCTCTCATAACTCATCATTATCTCTCATCCAAATAATTTTTATTTATTTAATTTAATTACTAATTTATCCTCTAAATACACTAAAGTTATCAAAGTTACCAACTACTAAAGTTAGAGAATCCATTTCCCTTTATGTCTCTTATTCTGTATTGGGTTTCGTATTGGGCAACCGCCACGATGAGTTTGAAGCTTTCTCACTAAGATTTTTAGAAATATATATTGTGATTTTGTTGATTTCCAAAGACACACTAGTCAATCCAAATTTATTTTCAAAATTCAAAAGTAGGTTGGTTTATGGAAGTAAAGTCTTCATTACTTTTTCATTTTTCTTTTTCGTTTGAGGTCTCATTAGTATCATTTTATCCTCTATTTCTAATACATCATAAAAATCATACAATTCTTGTATAATAGCATGCTCAAGTACATTTGAAAAGTATTATTCAATTTAATTATATAGTGGTTCAAGAATAGTCACTCACAATATCTAGACTCTAGAGTATAATAGCATCATTCTCAATTATATCATCGCCAACAAAAGCATTTAAGATAGCTTCACATTTACTTATCTTTTAATTTCACCGCTTATTAGTAATTCCATTAAACATGTACAAAAAAATGTTTATTAAGTCAAAAATATTTTACAAATTATAGATTTTATAAAATTATGTTCACTGTGATTACGATAAAGTGACACTGATACCTAATATACATTAACATTATAAATAATTGTAAATTGACACTAATACCGAAGAAACACTATTATTATAAATAATTGTAAATTGAGCCTAACTTGGATAGAAATCATTAAGCATATACACCAAAACCTTAATAAAACAATATTAATTAATGTAGCTAACATATCGTTTAAATACAAATAATGGGCAGAATCCCTAACATATCAATTAAAGTACTTGCAGAAAAACAAAAACAAAAAAACCTTGTAGTGAACAAATATAATGCATATCTTTTTGTTGTACCAAACATTGTTCAATTCATTCTTTCAAAGCAAGCTAGCTATTTCAAAATAATTAGATCCCAATGCAAGTTTCAAATCCAAAAAAATCTAACCTCACAAGGCAACCAATATCATTACCTCAAAAATGAACATTTTTAGGTATAAAACATCAACTAAAAATATATATAAGTCAATAAAGAACCCAGCTACATTCTAGCTTGGTACTAAAAATGTGACAACAACAACTTCTCACCAAATTCCAACCATTATTGACTCGTAAACTCACTCTAATATACACCAGCGCCTCCGGCTTATGAATTAAAGATGCTAATGCAGCTCGTGGTTGACCAAATTATGACAATACACGTGATAAAATTTGCGCAGAGTAAAGTTAAGAAACCTTCCATGACAAATCTATTTGATATGTCGACGAATCCCCGGAACATTACCCAGATGGTCATAAAGATCAGAGAATTAACTTAACCGATACGGACCTTGGAACCTTGGATCTTAATAAACACCACCTTGTTAACTACTAGGCTTTACCCTACTCCACCTATTTGCAGGTCTTTGTGAACTTTGAGGCGAATCACGAGGCTCTGAGAATCTTTCATTTCTAGGTGTAGATCTAGACGAATTTTGAGTCCACCCGCGAGGCTCCGAAAATCTATCGTTTCTAGGTGCAGGTCTTGGTGAATTTTGAGTCCACTCACGAGGCTCTGAGAATCTGTTGTTTCTAGTTGCAGATCCCACTCCATCAATCCTTCCACCTCCTCTGTCTGTGTTTCTCCTCATATTATGATTATTAGGTCTGTACCCGCTTGACTTGATGTTTTCTTGCTCAACGTCATAAGCCACTGGTTGGATCCCCTGTTTGATCTTTTCCTGCCCAGCTTCGTAGGCTAACGGTTCGATCCCCTGAAGATCAGGTTCTGTGACATAATCAAATGGCCGCTTGGATTCATCCATTCTTCTAAATGTTATTGATATCCTAGTAAATGTTTCAACAAAAAGAATATGAATCATAACCCATCATTGGTCTAAATGCCAATAAGATAATATCATACTGTCAGCTCAGTTGGTGAGGTGAAAGACACCAAAGGAATACTAACCAGGAGGTCCAGGGTTCAAATCCTGGAAACTCACAAAATCCACTAATTTAACATATCAACATTTGTCTATAAAAAAAAAAAATCAGTAAATACCTTTTTTTAGGAACTGCAGGTACACAATGCTTAGCTACATCAGCTCCATTTCCATTTAAGACAAGTACAGATCTGGAGAGAGAAAAAGAGTGAGTATAAGATTTTGAATCCACCATAACAATGGTAAAATTGATGAACAATGTAATCCTGCTATATCCAATGTCATGTAGCAATAGTTAACAAACTAATTAGACAGAGTAGGGGATAAATCAATACGTAATACTAACCCTACTGGTAGAGGAATAGCAAATGAACCACCAAATTCACCAGGACCTACAATCCTCAAGTTTGATCCAAAAAGTATGTCACACTCGCTTAGAAATGAGACAGTGCAAAATGGTCGAACAAAATCGTGGTTATCTATGTGTGGAGGTATGCAGTCCCCTTCTTCATAGATATTCACGATGCAACTATCCGGCACACAAGTGGCAGGGAGAACATGCCACTTGACCAGGCGTCGAATGATGACCTTGAAAAGATCGGGTAAAGGATCTATCGATGCACGGTGAAGAATACCAGGTGGGTTACCATCCCTATCCTGTAAGCAGAAAGTTAATTTTAAAAGTTATCCATTGATGAAGTTCATCAACCATTATAGTATGCCCCAAATAATAATGAAGTTATATTCATTGTAAAGAAATAAATGTAAAGACATCATGAGAGACTAACCACTGCATAATTGTAACAACACCCAAATTGGATAGTTTGGCGTCCCTTGCCCCTCATCCATTTTTGTGGCGCTGAAAATGTCCTTTCTGAAAAATTTAAGAATCAACATCGTATAGTCAGTTCCTCGGAAATGAAACCATTTATCACATTACCAAATTGTCAATGTAGTATTTCCTAACTAATTGGCCTTGCTAAGTTTTGGGCAGCCCTCAAAACTCTAGATATACATGAAAGTTACTTCTATATATTTGGTATCTCCATGGCCAGTAGTCAAAGGGAAGGAGTCGAACATCTGGCTGATTGAGGCGCATTGAAGTGTTTTTGTACAGGACAAGATACACCTTTTGCAAGTTGCTAATATTTAGAAACCCAAAAAAGCAAAGCTACCTAAGTTGATAATTATGTCGTCGAATGTGTAGAGTAGTTAAGATAGATAACTAGTTGTCAATCTTTGTTACCCTTGATTGCAAGCAGCTTAAGGTTAACTCTATTGAAGGTTCTAATCTTTTATTTTTATTATGAATGAAAAGCTTGAATAATTAACTTACAAGGCAAAAATATCTTTCAAAGTTTACTAATTTTTAATCGTTATAGCCATTCTTCAATGAGACGTGTATTTTTGGCGCACCTAGCCTCAAGGTGCTAATTTGCATGGCAAATATAAGTATAAAAGTCAGGTAGTTTAATGTTTTCTATTATTTCTACTGTTAAAAGTTAACGCCTTTCTTCAATGAGGCGTGCGTTTCTTTGACCGCACCTTGCCTCGAAATACTATAAACCACAAAACGTTAAAAGAGTGCTTTTAACCTTTGACTAATTTTTCCATTGCATTCATTAAAATACCTATCGTGCTACGTGTTCTCATTCAACGGCCATGTTAACAGTTTGAATTTCCATCACACAGTTGAATTATCAATACAATCTTTACAAAAATTAGAAATCTAGACAATGATTTAAAACATGAATTGACAATGTAAACAAGAATACAAAAATGGACATTTGATAATTGTATAGCCAAAAGAAATTTTAATAGAATAAATGGCACAACAAATAAAATAGATCTTGATAATTTCTATTAATTAGTCAGCTACAGATCTCATCAAATTCATGAGACTACTTCATTTATAATAGTCAGCCAATATGCATACGAACACTACAAACATATAAATCATCTTATTAAATTTATCATAACTCTATAGTACAATATGGAAAAAGCCATGCCGAATGACAACACCTTGGGACACATTTAATTGAATTCATTATTCTTCCACAAATGTAAATTCAAAGAAATAACAATATCAAAACAAGGAATAATTTCTCCAAGGTTTCAAAAACAGGTCCAAAACCCCGATAGTAAAGTTTTCGATGTTTGATATCTCTGTGGCCATAATCACAACACAACTCGGAATCAACCGTGATTTAAAACCTTGGATTTTTCAATTCTAGAGACATCATTAAAAACCTACAAAATACAACTACATAGTGTTGTCAAATAGTCGCTGTAGCATAAAAAAATTTGAACAAATCGCTATTGCTTTATAGTACACTTTAGCATAGCAGAATTTGAACAAACAGCTATAGCAATATGCTATTACAACACTGCAACTACATAACAATTAACAACAAAAGAAGAGGTTAATTAAGATGAAAATCACAAACCTTTAAGCTTTCCTTTTCTTCCCATCTCCTGTAAAGAAGCAACATATTCAACAATCCTCTTCTGTTCAGCAGCACTAAAGATACCAGAATGCAATTCAAGACCTTCAAGAATGTTCACGAGTTTTCCATGAACCCTTTCAAAACAAATAAAATCTTTCTTACGCCTCACATTCATAAACCTAATATACTCCCTTTGTTCCCTAGGCAAAATAGCCTTATCAGAAACAACTCTAGAGTTATTATTATTATTCAAATTCCCAACAACGACACCACCATTGTTGTCGTTTTGTTCATCATCTTCACCAAATTCATCATCTTCTTGTGCCATATCAGCCCAAGACATACGTGGACTCGGAGCTTCCGATATTGAATTTGGTTGCACCCCATCTTTCCAACTACCAAGAGAATGACAATCACAGTTGTCTTCAACCACATCTTCATCGTTAACCTCGGAAGACTGTTCCAACTTCGAATTCTCGTTCTGGTTCTGAGTCTCTACACAAAATTCAATGAAAAAAAGTATGAGTTTTTTTTATTAGAAAGCGAAAAAGAAAACGACCCAATTGAAAAAAATTGAAAATTCAGGTTGAAATTAGGGTTTACGTTACCTGGGTCAATGGAATGGATGCGATCGGAGAGTGATTGAGAACAACGGCGGCAGAGATCTCGAGATAGAAAGGGAAGCCATGTAGAGAGAAACTCAGAGGCGATTCGGAGTTCGGAAGGTTGATAATTAAGGAGGAAAGGGTCGTTAGATTGAAGTTGTTTGTGTCGCTCGTCCATGGCGGTGAGTCAACTCGGAGAGAGGAATCGGAGACAAGCAAGAAACTGAACTAAACGCAACAAGACCAAGATACTCTGCTTCTTCTTCTTCCTGATTTTAATTAAGATTATTATTATATTATTATTTTGGTGGACTAATATATATATAACTGAAATAAAAAAATATATATATTAATGTACGGAGTAAATGGAAAGAATCAAAAGAAAGATCCGATTTCCATTTGTTTTTTTCACGCAATGTTTCTGTTTGATGTTGAACTAGGTTAGAAGATCACACAAAAAATACAATTTCAATAAAAGATTTCTTTAAAAAATACAATTTTACAATAAAAGATTTTTAATTTGAAAATATTATTTTGAAAATAATTTTCGGGCAATACCAAAATAAAAAGATTTTGATTTAAAAATAATAAAAAATCAGAGTAAGAAAACAATCATACTTGGATTCTATTTATTTAATTTTCTAAAAGAAGCATGGATGCTATTTATATAGATTGCTATTGTGGTTCCTAAAAAAATTATTATTCACTCTCAAAGACAGTCTACTCACCTTCTATTTTTTTTGTTGCCACAAGATAATTAACACAACTCTTCTATCATGCGTTTTTCATTCACAGAAAATTATTTGATTTTTATCATTTCAAACAATTTATGTGATCCATTAGAAATCTAGGATTTTTTGCTTCCTAAAAGCGGATTCGCTTCATCCCTTTAAATGCAGTCATTTGATTTGGGAATAAAGTATAATAATAATAAATAGAAAACAAGAAATTTACACTATCAATTACAAAACATATTTTTTATTTGTACTATCTCACTTAGTTAATAAAATATTTAAAACGATAACAAATATAAAAATGAATAATCTATTTTTAAAGATGAAAAATAATTTGAATTGAAATGAAATGTTTCTAAATATAATTCATAAAAAAATTTAAACCAATATGTACCTCTATATCATTTTATATTAGTAAGTGATTTTAAAAGTTGATTTTATCATACACATAGAATTTTAATAAATTAATTTTTCAACTATAAACATTTAAGTATCGATAATCATTCAGCTAATATTTCAATATAAGCTGATTTATTAGTTATAAGTTAATTTATGATTTGATTTTTCCAAACATACCCTTCATCTAATACATTTAAACACTTAAACAACACCATTCCATTTTTTTTATACTTCAAAAAATACTAATAATAACTTGAGTATTTAGTATATGTTTTATAAGTACACTTGAAAGTATGAAGAAAGAGCATTTTCAGCTACGCATAAGATGTGAAAAAAAAGTATTATAATGTGTTTGAGTTTATGTTTAAATTTATAATACCATTTTTTAACGTAAATTGACCGTTTATATATGTAGTTTTGTAGTATTAAAAAGTTACATTGAAAAAAGCAGTTTTAAATGGTACTTTAAAAACTATAACATTAAAGATTATTGGTTCAAATAATTATTTAAATTTTAAAAACTAATGTAAACTGAACTAAACTATACCAATATTTATATATATATATATATATATATATATAATTTTTACATAAGTCTATTACATTTGGTAAAGTAAAGACAAATTCAAGCCGAATAATTTAATGCAGCCCAATATTCTAAAATTGTACTTTCTATTTCATTTCATTTTATTATAGGTTTGTATTATTCAAATAGAATGCTACTGCCTATTTTGAACTATTGTTGCCACCTATTTTGAACTATTGTTGCCACCTATTTTGTACACGGTTTATTTTACATTGTATTTAAAATTTCCATTTAGACTATTAAATTATGGTTCCATTCGGCTTTTCTACCACCTAGCTATTTTATATTTTGATTTGAGGTTGTTACTACATGATATTATTCAAATTCTGTTTTAGGTGAACAAATTTTGTTGTTACTGCATATTTTTATTTTAGAGTACAAAATTATAAGTTTATAGTTATAACTTATTCCAAATTAAAGTGGTAATTGCATATTCTATTTTAATTAAGTATTTCAAATTATGTTTTTGATTTTGCAAAAAAGTTGATTATTTTTTTTTTAAATTCTATCACTCGAAATGAACCAACATACACATAATAAGTTTAGTTTTGTTCAGATCCAGTCATATAAAAAATTGAATTAAATCAATCTATAGATATTTCATTTGTTTGAATCTATTTTTTATTGAAAATTGAATAACTTGACCCGTTACACCTTGACAATTACGAGACACGTGTAATGTATTGTGTTAAAAGATGTGTTCTCAACTCATTTTTCATTATATAACCCATAATCCCACATCCTAATTTTTTCCTACTCCCAATATTTTTAAAAGTCTCCAAACTACACATTTTAATCGATTACTTCAAAGATGTTTTTTTGAATTAAAATACACTTCTGAATTAGTCTTTCTAAAAAATATCGAGGGGAGAGAAGAAACTCCAAAAAAATAAAACTTTGTGAGACTCACCAGGAGTGTGTTGGATCATAAGGTTCAAAACTAAAACAATTTAAAAAAGTTTAAAAAACATAAATTTCAGCTCAACTCATTTCCTCAACTCAATTCGCTTAAAATATAAATAAATTTTAAAAACATAAAATGTTAATATAAAGATTTAGAAACAAAAATAAACTCAAAAAACATAAATTTCAGCTCAACCCACTTCACATGCATTTAACTCATATATACTATTAATATAAATAATTTTTACACTGTTTGTTAATTAAAATTGTTAACTCATTAAAAATATTTAACTTTTATCATAACTATTTTTAAAATCATGTTTATGAATAGTTGTGATGACACTATAAATATTTTTATATAGATAATATATGATAATTAAACTAAAAAACTTAAGGCATTTTAAATTTGATATGAATACCATCGTCATGTCCTCTATTTTGGTGTTAAGTGTTATATACTTTGGTAATTTGAGAGACCTAATTATTTGTTTTACAAATTTTAACTATTAAAATATATTTTTTCTTTCAGATAAATTAAGCTTCATATTCTACGGCATTGAATCAGAAATTGATATTATAGCCCATTGCAAAATGGGCCAATCATATTGGCCCATGTATATATTTTTATTCACTTTATTTAATTTTTTTTATTTCTTAATTTATTAGAATACTTTAAGTATATAATAAAAACTAAAAAAAAATAAATCAGATATTTGATCTTACTGAAATTTCCAAAAAAAGTAATTATTTTTCTCTAAAATTCTCTTATCGGAAATTTCAGGAATGTAATTTTCAGTAGTTATTTTTTAAGATAAATACCACTGTACTCTATTAACTTAATTTCAATTAATATTTTAGTCATTTATTATTATTATTATTATTATTTTTAATTTGGTCCTTTATTTTAATTTTAAGTGACAATTTAATCTTTTACGTTTTAAATGTTAAGAATGTTATCTTTTTTTTTATAAACTTTTTTCAAAAATTCATCAAAATTTTCAAACAAAACTCATAAATTTAGTTATATTCTTTAATATAAAATAAACTTTATCAAATTTGTTGTTCAAATCTTCAAATAAACTCATATTTGTCATTTTTTATTTGATATTGTTAGAGATGAAAATATGAGTTTATTGAAAGATTTAAATTATGAATTTGATGAAATTGCGTTATATTGAGGATGATAATTAATTTTATGAGTTTTGTTTGAAATTTTTGATAAATTTTTTGAAATTTTGCAAAAAAATAAGGATAATATTGTTGACATTTTAAAACATAAAAGATTAAATTGTCACTTAAAATTAAAATAAATGACCAAATCGGAGGGAAAAACAAGATAAAAGATTAAAATGTTAACTGAAATTAAGTTAAGGGACTATACGTGGTATTTAGCCTATTTTTTAATATTGAAAATTTCAATTTTCGAGAGTTAGTCTTATCTGAAAATTTAAAAATCTGATAGTTGTTCTCGTCAAAAATTTTATTTTTGAAATTTTCGTTTGAAATGTCAAATTACAAAATTTATGATAGTATAAATAATATATCTAAAAATTTTGTTGAGATAAATTTTCATAGACAATTCACACTATAAAAAATTTCACAGCTTAAAATTTCTAATATACCATTTATATCGGTACACCAATTATATCGTCAAAAATTATAAAAATACAATTTTTGATAGCGTTAAATTTATATACCACATTTTTTGAAAAAATAATTTATTTATTTAAAAAATTTAATGAGAAATAAGATTTTGGTGATGACTCATTCAAATTCTCCGATTTATTCATTTTTTTAACTTTGTATGAAATTATAATTTATGATAATATGAAATATAATATCAAATCATAGTTTCCGATAATATATTTGACGGTGAAAATACAAACACAAGACAAATGAGTAATCACCCTATGAAATTCAATTGAGATGATAAAAAAAAGAAGACCAAAACCATACAATTTCAAATTCAAACAACATGGAGACCGGAGAGGCCTTAAAATCGTGGCAAAATATTCAACACAGAAATAACTTTAACAATTACAACACAAAAATAATATATAAATATTCACTAAATAATTAATTAATTTATAACTTTATTTTCCACAACACCTTGTAATTGCATAGGCCAATAGTATTCTTCCTTGGTTATTGAGTTTAATCATTCAGTTCACAATGGAAATGGCGACCTCCTCCATCTTAGCCTCAAATTTCAAATTCACACTCTCTTCAAATAATACTAAGTATCTGTCTATGTTTGATGGTTTGAGACAACAACACCCAAATGGCTCTTCATTCAACAAATGTCTCCAATATCAATCTTTGTCAACTAAGATGGTGGCAAATACAACAAAGATAGCTTCTGATATGTATGTTGGAAGAAACACAAGTATGAGAATCAATAGCAAGATGTACACAAACTTAGATTCTTGTCTTGTGATTCCACCACCTACTCCAAATCCTAGGGCAATAATCAAATTCCTTGGTGGTGCCTTCATTGGTGCTATTCCTGAACTTACTTATGGGTATTCTTTCTTACCCTTTTGTTTTATCAATCTAAAGTTTGAATCTTTCCATGGTGGTAATGTGATATTCAAGTTTTTCTTTATTTGTTTTTTCTTTTTGCAAATTGTAGCTATCTAATAGAGTTATTGTGTCTTACCCTTTTGATTTTTCAATGTAAAGTTTGATTTTTTGTATGGTAGTAATAATAGTGTTCAAGTTTTTCTTTATTTAATTTTTTGCTTTTGCAAATTGCAGCTATCTACTAGAGTTATTGGCAAAGGAAGGTTTTCTTGTTGTGGTGGTGCCTTACAATGTGACATTTGATCATTCTCAAGCTGCTAAACAAGTATATGAGAGATTTCATGCTTGTTTGGATACAATCCTCACGTATGGGTTGCCTCAAGCCAATTTGTCACCTGCTCAGCTTGTAGACCTTCCTCTTTTCTCAGTTGGCCATAGGTATGCCCTTTACATGGTTTTAAACTGTGGCTGCAGTTACGTAGCAAACTGTTATATTGTGGTAGAATGTGGTCGATGCAACCGTAATTGCAATTGCAACACTGTTGCAGAGACCTCTAAAACTGTAATATTGCGACTGGAATTGTGGCTTCTGCAATTTAGAACCATTAGGTTGTTGTTTTGTTTAGTATCAATCTAAATGAAGTCAAGGTCAAGTAACTTTTTTTATTTTTTAAATTTGAATTTGTAGCAATGGTGCACTTCTTCAGCTACTCACAGGAAGCTTATTTTCTGAGAAACTACCCAAGGTTTGGTTATTTTTTCTGGCTGCTAGAGTACAAGGCTGTATTTATTTATCTATGAACAAAAAGGATTTTGATACAAATATTATATTAATTAAATTATTATATGCATGTTTTAATTATGGAAGCATAATGCAGATTATAAAATTTAATTTTCTTTAGTAAAACTTATAGACTTATAGCTATATCAATTCAAGGAATGTGATGAAAAGGTATGTATCTCTTGTGGAAGGCTAATGCCGTAATTGCTTACAACAACAGACCAGCAACAGAGGCAGTCCCTTACTTTGAGCAGGTATTATCACCATTCATACTTGTTTAATGCTAACACTACAATTTATCTAAGAGTCTTTATAGGTTACTTTAATTGAATGATTGATTTTAATGGTTGTGATTGAGATTACACTGTAGCACCGACACTTTTGATCGAAGGCGTGTCCTGGTATCCGACATGACACTGACACCTATATTACATTCAATTAATTAATTTTCTCAAATTATTACTAGTGTCGACGTGTCGGTGTCGTGTCGACGTGTCTGGGTCGGTATTCATGCTTCATATGTACCTTGCCACAGAAAGTTTCATTATGAAAGTTAAAGTTTAGTTTGGAAGATGGATTATTATGTTACATAGAGTTATAAAACATTGTCTACTTAACATATGGTTTTAATAAGAATGTTCTTTGAAGATATTAAGCATAAGATGGTGATGGAACAAATCTAACCATACAGAATACTTGTTATGAATATGTTGGAATCACACCTGAATAAGCTTCAACATTTTTTTTTTAACATAAGCATAGCTGAGGATTCTGTATATCTGTCCAAATAAATGAAAAGCCATTAAATAAGCTTAAATAAGCTTCTGTTTCCATTTCTATATCCTTTTCCCATCCCATGTATAATAACCAGCTTGTAAGCTCAAGAAATATAACATTTATACATTCAATTAAGTTCAATTAGTATAAGCATTATCAGCATACCATCAACTCGCTAGAAATTTAGAACATTTAATTTTGTTGCCACTGAATCAATTATTCCCTTCATTCTTACCATTTGAAACAGCATCAGAACCACTAAAATAAACATGCTTTCTGACATAATTTCATATGGCCTTAAGGAGTAAAGATGTTGGGTATGACTGATAAGTTGGTCCAGTTCAGGGGTAATTTTGTAAACTGGACCATAGTATTTAAACACAATTGTGTATTGTAAACTGTAAGCTTGAATCATAGCAGAAAGGTATTGCAGCCGCTCTGCAGTCAGAGACGTAGGCACAATTGACCAAACTCGGTGATGAAATCTCGGTTGTTCTTTGTGTTTTCATATCTATTTTCTTTTGAACTGAAGTTGTTGTTCGAACAAATGTTCTTTAAAGGGCTTATATCGTTCATCTTTCATACTACATTTAATATGATAAAGCATGTGTGTAAGTTGTTCATGTCAATTGCGTTCTAAAACCTTGCATTGATGTCTTGCAGTTGGGTCCTGCAGTCAGCCAGCTGATGCCGGTTGTCGTAGCAAATCCTATTTACTCAATAGCTAGAAATGCACCAGGTATCTCCTGAGATTGCGCCTGTTTTGAAATTCCGAACGGGTTGCTATAGCTTTGTAAACTATCTCACTCCCCCTACTGTTGAAATTTTCCAAAAGAAAGCATTGTCGTCGTTGCTAAATTTGTTAGAATACAAAACATATTTACTTTGTATGATCCTCTAATAATGTATTTCTGATGTTGAAATCAGTTAATCTAAATGAAATAATTGTGTTATTTTCTCAACCATTCTTGTTGAATTCATTGGTTTGTTTGATTACATGTAAGTTTTATCTTTTCATTTCATAGATTAACTATAAGGGTTTGTGTATGTATAATTTTATATAATATAATGATTATGCATGTCATCTGCAACATGTGTAGGAGATGCATGGAAGATGATGCTGGATGCTGTTGGATCAGTTCTACAGGAAAGTGAACAGGAAGTTTTGAATTCTCTAACTAAATTTGTCGATCAGCTTCCTTTAGTAATGAATGAGGTAATGTTAACTGTTGATTCTTTAGATTATGTTATAATATTTATTTTCAATAAGGAACTAGTAGTATGTGCTAAAGGGAAAACCTTGGAGGTATAATTTTGCTGTTAATTTTGGTTCCATTTGATGCTTATAATCCCTTAGGTTAATCTATAAAATGTTTATGATGATCTTTGTGACCATGGTCTATAATGATCTCTGAAACACTGACAGAGACACGACACTGGTAATAATAGTTTGAGAAAATAGAAGTGATTGGGGTGTAACACACGTGTCGGGGTCAGACACTAGACACGCCTTCAATCTGAAGTGTAGGGGATATATAGTGATTGAAAAGTACGAAACCCAACTTGAGCATGGTTGAATATCTGTGTCATCATGGCAACTTACACAACGATGCTTAAAATTCATTTTTGTACAAGTTAATGATTGTGTGTGTATGTATATATTTTCTTCTGGATGAGTATATATATATATCTCTGTCAGGTTTCACAAGGAGTCTCAGAGTTCAAGCCAACACCATCCGAAAATCGCGATTGCTTTAAAAGTTCATACAATGTCAAACACACATTATTGGTTTGTCTAACCACAAAACTTACTTTTGAAAGATAGCTAGCATTGGTAAGATGTGTTTGATTTTGTTTTTCTTTTTGTCTCTTTAGGTGAAATTCAATTTGGACACAATCGATGAGACAAATATTCTTGAAGAAACACTCAAGCCTCGTGTGGAGTCATTTGGCGGGACGGTTGAAAAAGTAGAATTGAGTGGTAATCACATCACACCATGCATCCAGGTAAAACTTTTCTGCATCCTCCTTTATTCCATACTTTTGTAGTGTCTAATAATCATGGCAGTGACTAATAGATTTAACTCCAATCTTGGTTTGGTTAGCACTGTTTGTGATTAACTCCATGTAAAGAAAAAATTCAAATGAAATGAATTCTTCTATCACTTTGAGAATCTAATTTGATGGAAGGAAGAATGAATTTTCATACACTTTTGTAGTGTTTTGTTTTCCTTTTTGGTTGTGTTAGGTGTGATTATCCTTTGCTAAGAAAAAAATTATTTATATTGATATTCTTTAATGATTGCTTAATATAGAAGCCTTATGTTTCATTTCATTTTGTTGGCTATGGCTCATACTTTACTGATAACTGGGAAAGTTGCTTGAGTGGATGCCCTTTGGGCCCAAACGTAGGTTGGGCTACAATTGGAGGGTGCGAGGGGCAAACCCTCCTTTGTTATGGGCCAAGGGTAATCTTGTAAATTGGACCTAGTATTTAAAACCAAGTTGTAATTTGTAACGCTAAGATTAAATAGTAACAGAAAGGTATTGCAGCCAGTCAACATTGGAGACGTAAGCACAATTGGTCGAACTCCATGATCAACTCGTGTTCTTTGTTTGCATTTTCCGTATATGTGGAATAAAGGTTGTTGATCTAACACATTTAAATTTTGTGTTGCTTTTTTTTTTCATTGCTTGGTGTATAGGAACCAAGATGGGAAGTGGGTAAGTTTTATACTCCAGCAGATGCTGTTGCTCAAAGGCTCAAATCTCTTTCTTTGAGTGACACTAGAATCCTTGCCAGAACCATTAGTGATTGGTTCAAACGTTTTGAGGATTGAAGTGCCAAGGAAGATTTGCATTGCATAAATAATGCAATATAGTTTTGGCTATTAGAAACTTTGATTATAAAGGTGATAACTGAAGATCATCCACTTACTTGATATATATGTGCATTGATGAGTCAAGAATGTAGAAAATAGCTGACTGGACACAGTAATCCAACACAAATATATTCATCTATCTTGCTTTTATTTTTTATCATTTACTTTCATCTTTTATTGCATTCATTACATTATTCTCCTTTTTTTTTCCTTTCCATTTACTAAATTTCTTTACTAGCCTTTAATTTGACCTAGTTATAGTTTAGGAGTTTTGTACTTTAGGACTCTTTTGAAGAATTCCAGAAATTCATGTTAAGAAGCATAGTCAATTCCTTAAAGAATCCCTACAAGATAAAGAGTGCCGCTCGAGTGCAAAGGCATAAGGGAGCTTGAATGCAAGATCCATCTGTCTAATAGGGACAAAATTCGACCTTAGTGATCTGATTTGTTGAGTGAAAGGGCTATCATTCCATGTCGGGGAGGAATAAATTGATCTTCCCCAATAACTCACATCTAGGGGTGGAATTGACACCTCTATGTTGGCTCTTCATTAAAGAAGTACACGAGTTATGTTTGTAACATCGTGAGACAATTTGGTTCATATTCGTTGGAGCGGGCGAAGTGGATTGAAGGTGCAAAAACATAAGAAAAAGAGGTTGAATTGTGTTTTGCCTTATTAAAAACTTCTTTTAAAAATTATGGTTTAGGATACTAGAACAAATGAGTTATAACAGAACATAGATACCAATAAAACAAAACATTATGGCAAAGGGAAAATATCATAATTCATACTGGTTTACTACCATCGTGACAACTACGTCTAGTCCCATCATACAAAGATTTATCCACTAATTCAAAACCTGAATTACAATATCTGACCTTACAAGTTAGTCTTCTCAACTTTTAGCTTGAAATCCATAGCCATTGAGGCACTACAACAATTTGATCCTACAAGTCATGTCTTTTCAATTTCTAACTTGAAAACCTACAAGTCGTTGAGGCAAGATAACCACTACCAGTCTGGGTTATAAATGGATGAAACTTGGTTCCACGTTACTTCTTCTAAATAGAATGATTATAATGGATTACGCACTTGAAAAACTAACACTAAGTAATATAAATTGAATGTATGTCTTTGCTTTGAAATTGAAACCTTGAAACTGAATACTATAATTTTGTGCGTTCGTAATGTTTTTTTAGTTGTGTTTTCTTATTCAAAATTGACCCCTTTATATAACATGAATTAAGGTTTAAATACTGTTCCAAACAAATTCTGAGTGTATCCTCCTTGCACGAAGTCAACAAAGATCTTCACAAAAAAAAAAAATTTTGATAGATATGGGTTGGGAATATGATCAGTGAAGCTTAATTAATTTCAAAACAAACCTTTTAGAATGATTTTGCGCAAGAATGTCTTACTAACGCTTGAAAATAATTCACATTGAATCTTCTTTTCATACACTTGTTTAAGAGCAATAGGAACATATCATAATATGTTCTTAGACCATCATAATTATAAAACAACTCAGTCTTCATCAAAGTGTTGACTTTCCATAAGAGGAGTTGACTTTCTTCATGAGAACATAACTTGATCATTGTAGTTAGATAGTGTGTTGCTTGGTTCGGGTAGTTAAAAGCAAAGGAAAAATTGGATGACTTAAAATTAGTGGCATGAACAACGTCACCTTGTTGCATTTTCAGAGCATGTTGAGTATCAGAGGCAACATCTTTGAGCATTGCAATGTTCAAAGCGAGCGGAACTTGAGCTTTACAAGCTTCAAAGTTTATGTAGTTGGCTCTTTAGAGGCATGCTTCAAAATTCAAAGGTATACTAAACAAAGGCACACTTCAATCTTAAGAGGCAAATGCGCAGAAGCTTCAAAGACACACTTACATATGTTTTAGAGACAAATCTTCATAGGTAGATGCACACACACAAAAACGCATGTAATAACTAGAGTTTGAATGTTGCATTGAATTCTTTTGACTTCATTTGATTCTTATGTATTCGTTTCCTCTAACATCTCCACTTCCTTTGATATTGTTTCCTCTTTTTCTGATTCTATTTACTGAACACTCGATGAAATAATTTTTGTAATAAATTATTCTCACAAAATATCTTTGTTGTCATCAAAATATGATGAATGAATTGTTTCTAAAATCAAAATAGTTTCAACAAATTGGATACTGCCCGCCACACAAAGTTCTTCATCTTTTGAGGTAGATCATGCTCCACAACTTATTTCATTCACAGTCTACTTTCAAGACTATCATATAGAAATATGCATATTCTCTTTAACATAATATAGTTAATTTTTTTAAATAAATCAAGATAATTTGTTTGAACCTTTTTAATGATAAATATATCAATGACAAATATAGTATACCTTAATACTATAGTTTCAAATATTTCCTTTTAATAAAATATTTGGCAGTTGCATATGTCAAAGTTTAATGAAATTTAAATGTGAATTTTGATTAGTATACTTTTATTTTAATAAATTTGATCTCTATTTGTGATTTAGCTCACACGGTAATAGTGAGGATATTTAATATATTGTGACACAAATTATAATTAGTGTGTAGGTTTCAGCGTTAGATTTGTTAAGAAAAAAAAATGATCTTTATTTTAAACAATCAATTTCAAATTCATGATAATTTAATATCTTACACTAAATATGATTTTTATAATTAATCAGATGTCATGTTATAGATCATACATTATTCAACAATTAATGATTCAATAAATTATGAACCTGTCATTTCAAAATTTAAAATATAATTATGATGTTTGATTACTATAATTTATTAAAATTTTAAAACATTTATCTTTACTTTTAGATAATTTGCTTTAATTTATTTAATAATAAATATAATTTTGTGTGATATAATTGTTGAGTATTTTTTTTCTTGAATAAAAATAATAATCATTATATCAATTAATAATACAATTCAAAAATTGCTAAAATCGAAAAGATAAATCTGCGAACAACTCACAACATCTAAGTTCATACTATTAAATGAAAATAAATGCTTACAATTGTAATAAAATCTGCAGATAAGACATAAGTAAAGTGCTAAGAATATTCGTGTTTCTAGAGCTGTAACGTTGAATCGATGATTGAACTCTAGCAATTTGAAACAAATAAATACTATAATAAGATGAGAGTAAATAAAAAACGTGGCACCAAAATGACAAATAAAAACAACACACTAAAGACGGAGAAATAAAAAAAAATTAAATAAATATAAAATTATGATTTTAAAAGGTGATTTCAAATCAAAAATTAATCTTATCCTAAAGAAAATGAAATGGAGAGAAGATGAAAAAAAAATGCAGCTATTAGCTTATTTGGAATCACTTAATTGTTTTGAATATTTTGTTTTAAACTTTGAATTTCGATTAATATAATTTATTGTTATTTTAATAACTTGATCATTATTTCAAGAAAATCAACTTAACAGTTATGATGATAAATATTACTTGAATTTGATTTTCATTTAATCTATAATATCTAACTTAATATTGATTTATTATTAAGTATAATGCATTTTGGCAAAAACATTCAATTGTTTTTTACACTTTCCATTATATGTGAAAATAAACAGCAGGTAAAAAAGGGTATATGGATTTAAAGTTAGACATGTGAAAAGCTTATTATGATCACAGATTGAGTAGCCTTTTTGACAAGCAGTCTTGTAGAGTAGAGTTTTTCTTAATATTGAGTTTCCTTAATTATGAACTATGATTCCACAATCTGCTTCTTAGTTTTTTTTAAATGTTTGTCAATTATTTTCTCCCCAAAGAAGGCGGTGACAAGGAGACTTTTGTCACCTTATCTATTTATTTTGTTTACTGATATTTTTTAGGTTTGTTTAAAAGGTTAAATTCAATGGATCTATTAATGTATATAATTTGTATGAGGAGATCTTGTGTTGTCTCAATTTTTTTTTTCGGATGACACCTTCATTTTGTGCACGACAACAAAAAATTGATGTTGAGAGTTTCACAAATATTCTTCAACTATATCAACATGTTTCATACTAATTTAGAGATCTTTTTCGGCTCAAATTTTCCTTTAGACGGACAAAGTATAGTGAAAGATGGATTCCTTTAAAGGTGGTTGAGACTACCTCCAAATACTTAGTCTTCCTTCCTTTGTTGGAAGTGTACGAGGTCAAAATATTTTTCTTTATAGATGTTTTAATGATGACAAATCTTATGAAATAAATATTAAATTTTATGAATGTTGATCTACTAATTATTGTACTTGAGTTTTTATTTAAGGAACAAAAATCACATAAATAGACAAGGTAGAAGCCATTTACATCTACAAGTGCATAAATATCTATTCAATGATGAAAGAATCAAAATAATCTCACAAGATTACAATAATAATATCATAAGCTTCATGGAGATATTAGAATGATATTGTTTGAACCTTAAAAGAACTAATTCAACTACCTTATTATTTATTGATAAGAGAACATTCTCCTCTTTCGTAGGTAAATATTGGTATAAGAGTTCATGGTTATTATGCCTACATTGGGTTAGCACTTTTCCAACTAGGTTTATGAACCCATGTGAATTAAACAAGTCAAAAGTTATCTCAAGAATCAAATGTAACAAATGTTCAAAACGTTCTAAACCAAAGAATAAAGAGAATGATCAAAATGGCCATTTAATACCTTGGGAAATATGTCCAATGGATATATTATAGATCCAAACATATCTGAAGATAAATGAAGAAATTAAAGAACATTTTTATGAAATAATCTTAAAAGGAATATATCATATTATATCAATTATTCAAAATAATTGTTGAATGTTCAAGATAACATCTTCATGAAGAATGCGTCCAATATTTTCATACCTATACTAAAGTATTTCAATGATACTTGTTGTACAAAACAATTAAAATATTGATAGAAAAGCATTTAGGACAATGTTTTGGTTATTCTATTAAAGAACAAATGACCAAAATGATCTTTTTGGAAGAACAATATATAATAAATCAGTTGACATTTCACACACGGGCTTCCCAATATTTAGTGAGCAATTAAAAGTCAAGATTTGAAGGTCCATTTGCATAAACACACATGCAGAATGTTCTGCAGATTGATCTCTAGATTGATTAGATGAAAACAAGTTCACAAACACTCAAGTGCACTGCGAAAAATATGGTTGACGTGACAACATTACATGTTTTTGACTCACTATTTTCCAATAGACATAGTGGCAGGTCATCTTTGCTTATTGTCCAAGTTTCCTTCAAGACTCAAGACATAACATTCTGGTTGAAAGGAGAACATTATAGATTGAATTACTCGAGACTTAAAAGAGATTGATCCAAAAGATTGTTGGCAATTTGGGAAGTGTGTCCAATAATATATTCAATTTAAACTACATATTCAAAGCCTATCATCATCTATAAATTGAATAGCAATTGAAAGACGAAGGCACGAGTTCAATTTTCAATCTACCAACACTTGTCTAAGTAAACACAAGTCAAAAAACTCTTTAAGCAAACTCAAACTTTCTTCACTATATCCGCAGATCATCATTTATTTAGTTTGTTTTTATTTATATCAAATAAAGAGTTGAGAATCATAAGATCTCAAACACTTCGTATCATACACGTTGTAATTGACTCAATTCTATCTTTTATGTTATATTGAGTGAGTTTGTAAAAATCACTTCTAGATTAAAAAGTGATTGTAAAAATTATTTATAAATTGAAATGTGGGTGTGAAATTCCTTTCAATTTTGAAAAGTGATTGTAAAAATATTTTCTAGTTTGAAATTTGAAGATTGTAATTGATCAAGGTGTAATCAAAAGAAAAAGTGCAAAGGAAAACGTTATGGTTATGAAGCACATAGTGAAAATCTCACGATTGTGATAACTAGACTAGTCCGAGTTAGGTGAACCATTATACCTCTTGTGTATGATCTTTCTATCAATTATCTTTAATTATTTGCATGCACATATCACATTTCACAATCATTGTTTTTATTTACAACTTCTTAATTTCATATAAAATTTCCAAAACCATCTGACCAATTAAGAGCTTCCTAATCAACTTTTGATTACCAAGTTTAATCTTAAATAAAGCATCAATTAAAGTGAAGGAACTAAATTTTAAAAGAGCGACAATTTAAATCCACTTTCTTGTGACTATTGATTCTACTTCAAGAAGATCTAAGCAAAATATATTTGACTTTGTTCAAAATCATGTGTGGAAGAAGCTTAAGGGTTAGAAGGAGAAATTTCTTTCTTCATCACCGTGAGATGTACTTGTTAAATATGTGGCTCAATCCATTCTCCCATTTTGCATGAGTTATTTTTAGTTGCCAACATGTCTGTGTGACCATATTGAGTCTATGATTAAACACGTCTTGTGGGGTTACAATCTTGTTGAGAAGAAAAACAATCATTTACTAAACTAGTATAATTGTTGATGGCTAAAAAGTAAAGTGGTATGAGCTTCGTAAGCTTTAAAGTGTTTCATCTTGTTTTGCTTTCTAATCATGATTCTTTATTAAACAAGTGCTTAAAATTTCATATACTTTCCTCATAGGAACATATTCAAAGCTTGTTTGAGTCGCCCTCCACGTTACACAAGGAGAGTGGCAACTGATCCCTTTGTCAACGAGTGAAAATATAATTGGTTAATTTTGTAGAATGGCTATAAGATTTGATCCCCTAGACATTCACAATATGAGTTGCCTTAAGTATATTAGCTAATTTTTTAGGACCTCAATATTTGGAATGTTAATGATACTTTTTTGCCTTTTGAAGCCACATGAATTCTCTAGTTACCTTGTCATCCTCCATTGAGATGAATCACCTCTCTTGGGTCTAAATAAGAAAAGTATGTTCTCGAGTAAAAATGTTTGTCATTCTATCATACATTAGCATGACAGTGACACCTCTCAAAATTCGGTACATAATGAAGATTTCCAACTTTGGCCTAAACTCTACAATATTGCGACATTAACAAAGTATGTTAATTTAACTAGGAAGATTCTTCATAATGGCTTACCAGTGAAAAAGAATTTAATTAAAAGAGGTGTATTGATTGGTCCTTTATGCTCTTGGTGTTCTTAGAGAGAGAAATATGTTGACCATGTCTTCAAAAGTTTCTCATGGACTTAACAACTTTGGTTTCTTTCCCTACTAGGTGTGCGATTTGATGATATTATCTCTAGTTTTAGAGATTGGCTTGAAATATCATTGTACATCTCGTTCAAAAGTAATTGAGACATTTGGTATGTTCGAAATAAACTTTGTTTTAAAGGAAAAACTATTGATGAATTCAAGATAATTCATAATAGTTGGAAATTTATTAATGATCACAAATGAATGTTGAATATTCAGGTCGTGGCCGATATGAATCAAAATTCTACCTACCCATTTAGTTGGTTGGTCTTCTGGTTCCATGATTAATACAAAATTAATGTTCATATTGTTGGGCTGAATAATAATTTTTGGTGAGTTAGTATTGTTATTAGAGATGTTGGAAGTTGTCTTAGTTGTTATTTGGAAGATATTAACCCTATCTAAGTCAAATGTGATTGAGGCACAAATGTTTCAAACGTGATTGTGGCTTATAGTGTACAACATAATAAAGTTTCTCATTGATGCCTTAATAATGATTTATGTACAACTTTCTTAATATCAAACATTAACGATGATAATGGTTGTCTATCAAGTTAGTTTTTAGTAGTTAGTATCATCGACTATATTTTCAAGCATAATGACTGGTCTACTTTAACCACATGCAACACTATCAAACAATACAATATTCACTCTTCAAAATTATTATAATTTTTACATTTCAATACCAAATACCTTATATTTGAATATGCATTTTTTTTAATATCTCTAAATATTAACGAGTATCTCAATATTTATAATAGATCATCAAATATTATTTATTTATTGTCATTGAGAAGAAATGTCATACGTAAAAAATACATACTTAGTCATGGTCAACTCAACTTAGAATTAAAATAAACTGGAACATGAAGTATTTCAAAATTTATAATATAAAATTATTTATTAAATTAATATAATTGATATTATATATTTTTATTTTTCAATCGATAATAAAATTAATTGATGTAATAATTATTGAGATAATATTCAATTTATATAAAATTTTATTAGTTTTAGTTTTGAAAATATTAAAATATAAGATCTTTTTATTAAAAAAAAAAATTGAAAGTCTCTTTATTAAGTCAAATTTTTGTCTTCTATAAAGACAACAAAGTAATTGTTTTGGTAATCTTAACTTTTAGATCAATCTTCGTTGTTGTCTACACTTTCAAATCTTAATATTTTTGACCGTATTTGGTAATCTTAACTTTTAGATCATTACTGTTAAATGTAATTCAAATTGACTAGTAATTAGTTAGTTAGAATATGGTTATAAGTTAGTTAGAATATAGTTAGAAGATGGTTAAGTTTGTTGCAACTGATTCACTAGAAAACTGTTTCTATAAAAGCCTTCAAAACCAAGAGCAATTTAAATGTAATACAAGAATGTTCTTTAGAACTGTCAAGATTGATAATCAATCTTCGTTTTCAGAACTTTCTGTTTTTCTTCTCTTTTCTTCTTAATTTCCATTCCTCTCAATTATACAACTTGTTCCAATAATTGGCATCATGAGCTTGGGTTCTAGACCTTGGGAAACACAAGTACAAGTGTGAGGGGGAATCAAAATTGTGAAACACAAGTGTGAGTGAAAGAAAAGAAAGAAGACATGAATGGAGGAGGATTTCCATCGAATTTGCCAATTCTGGATGGGAAGAACTGGGAGAGGTGGTCTGCATCAATGAGATCGTTGTTGGGAGCTCAAGAAGTGTTTGATATTATTCAAGATGGCTATGAACAACTTCGTGTGAATCCAACAGAAAGACAACAAACAACTTTCAAAGATTGCAAGAAAAGAGATTACAAGACATTGTTTTACATCCAACAAAGTGTGGATTCAAACAATTTTGAAAGGATCTCAAAGGTATCTACATCAAAAAAGTCATGGGATATCTTGGTGAAGTATTACACAAGTGATGAAAAAACTAAGAAGATCAAATTTCAAATGCTAAGAAGAAAGTATGAATTACTACAAATGGAGAACAATGAGAATGTGACTGACTATTTCAATCGAGTACAGACAATCACTAATCAGATGAAAGCAAATGGAAAAGTAATAACTAAGGTTGTGATCATTGAAAATATTTTGAGGACACTAACACAAAGATACGATCACATATTGGTGGCAATTAAAGAATCAAAGAATCTTGATACAATGAAGTTGGAAGATCTGTAAAGCTCCCTAGAAGCTCATGAGTTAAGGGTAAAAGAAAGAGATGAGGCACACAAACAAACACAGGCACTGCAAGCTCAGATCAATAAGAAGTCCAATCAAGATGGAGTAAAAAACAAGAATTGGAAGGGCAAGTCAAAGTGGTACCAGAAACATGATCAAGATGAGGAGACTGGAGGCTCAAGAAGTCAACAAAACAATGATAATAAAAGCAAGAAACCATTTGGCAAAAAGAAGTTTGACAAAAGGAGGGTCCGATGTTATAATTGTAAAAAATATGGGCATTTTGTAGATGAATGCAGATCCAAGAAAGTACAAAGAGATGATGGTGAAGCTCAACTGGCCCAGGCAGACAGTTCTAACTCAAATGAAGTGCTGCAAATGTACAAGGATGGATGATGATTGTCCAGGATTATGGTATCTTGACACAAGATGCTCAAATCACATGACTGACCATAAAGATTGATTTGTAAGTATTAGTGAGAAGGTGAAGAGGGAAATCAAATTTGCAGACAATAGCACAGTAACTGCTGAAGGTGTTGGCGAAATCTTGATTCATAGAAGGGATGGCAAACAATCTTTCATATGTGATGTGTTGTATGTGCCAAATATGAAGAACAATATGTTAAGCCTTGAACAATTGTTGGATAAATGATACTCTATGAGTATGGAGAATGAACAAATGAAGATGTTTGATGGTGCAAAGAGGCTTATCTTGAAGGGACCACTGTCCAAGAACAGAACCTTCAAGATTGAAATCCAGATCAATGAAAATCAGTGTCTTGCTGCAGAAATCGGGAGGGAAGACTGGCTGTGGCACCATAGGTTTGGACATCTAAATTTAGGAGTCTTCAAATGCTGCATAACAGTGATATGGTGATAGGAATTCCATAAATTCAAGTGCCAAAGGAGATATATAAAGAATGTTGTCAAACCAAGCAGCATAGGAATTCATTTAAATCAAAATTACCAACTAAATCCTCAAGAACGATGAAGATAATTTTTTTTCTCTGATGTTTGTGGTCCATTTGAAGAAATGTCAATAGGAGGTAATTACTACTTTGTATCATTCATTGATGATTTTACAAAGACAATGTGGATATATCTAATCAAAAGAAAGAATGAAGTGCTTGAGATATTTATAACATTCAAGAGGATGGCTGAAAAACAAAGGGATTTTAGTATGAAAATCATCAGGACAGATGGAGGAGGAGAATATAATTCTCATGAATTCTATGTTTTTTTGTGAAAAAGAAGGGATATTGCATTAAGTGACTGCACCATACACTCCCCAACATAATGGCACTGCTGAAAGGAGAAACAGAAAATAGTGAACATGGCCAGAAGCATGTTGAAGGGGAAGAACATGCCTCATAGATTTTGGGGGGAAGCAGTATCAACTGCAATATACATTTTAAATAGGTGTCCAACCAAGAGATTGGACACAAGGACACCTGAAGAAGCTTGGACTGGAAGAAAGGCTGTTGTGAATCATTTGAGAGTGTTTGGCTTATTGTGCTTCAAGCATGTGCCAGCTCAAAACAGGAGGAAACTTGATGCAACAAATCATCCAGCTTCTGAACCTGTGCGGAGATCTGCAAGAGCTAGGCAGCCTTCAATCATATTGCAGCCATATGGAGTAACATCTGACTCAACCATCAATGTAGATGGAGAATTAATTCATTTTGCCTTGTTTGCTGAATCAGAACCAATAAGTGATGAAGAAGCATTAACTGATCCTAGATGGATTGCAACAATGGATGAGGAGCTCAAAGCCATAGAAAAGAACAAGACATGGGAGCTGATGACCCTGCCAGTGAACAAGAGACCAATTGATGTGAAATAGGTCTATAAACTAAAATTGAAACCTGATGGGCAGGTTGCCAGGTACAAGGCCAGACTTGTAGCAAATGGATTTTTGCAAAAACATGGGATGGACTATGATGAGGTATTTGTCCCAATAGCTAGAATTGAAACAGTAAGGATGGTAGTCTCAATTGCTAGCTACACAGGTTGGTCTATGCATCAGTTGGATGTTAAGTCAACCTTCCTTAATGAATCACTAGATGAGGAAGTATATGTGAAGCAGCCACTTGGATATGTGAAACCAAACAAATAAGATCATGTGTACAAATTGAAGAAAGCCTTATATGGCTTGAAGCAAGCTCCTAGGGATTGTAACAAGAGGATTGACAGATTCCTTATAGAGCAGCAATTTGAAAAGTGTGTCAATGAGCATAGAGTTTATGTCAAGAAAGGATTGGCCTGTGCGGACATCTGCTTTGTTGATATGCCTTTATGTTGATGATTTACTACTAACTAGCAACGATGAAGTGAAGATCAAGGAGTTCAAAATCAGAATGGAGAAGGAATTTGAGATGACTGATTTGGGCATGTTGGCATATTTCCTTGGTATTGAGTTTGAAACCAGAAAAAATGGAATTTTTATGCATCAAAAAAGGTATGCAAGTGATGTATTAAAAATGTTTAAAATGCAAGAATGCAATGGAAGCAGCACCCTATTAGAATCAGGGTCAGTGTTGTCCAAAGAGGGCAATGATGAGTTGATTGATCTTACAACCTTCAAGCAAATTGTAGGATCCCTGGGGTACTTGTGCAACATTAGGCCAGATATCTCATATAATGTTGGGCTGATTAGTAGGTACGTGAAGAAGCCTAGGACATCACACTACATGGCAGCAAAAAGAATCTTGAGATACATAAAGGAGACCATTGAGCTTGGTCTGTTGTATTCCACAAAATTGAATGAAGATGAAGCTGAACTTATTGGCTTCACTGATGCTGATTGGTGTGGATATATGGATGATAGAAAGAGTACCACGGGCTATGTATTTACAATCAATAACTCACCAATCTCATGGTGTTCAAGGAAGCAAAACATAGTAGCATTGTCCACATATGAAGCTGAATATGTGGCTGCATCTATGAGAGCATGTTAAGCTATGTGACTGGCAGAGTTAATGACAGAACTGGGACTGAGAAGAAATGATGCAATGAAAATGAAGATAGATAATAAATTAGCTATATACCTAACAAGACATTCTAGTGTTCATGGAAGAAGCAAGTACATAGAAATGATATTTCATTTCTTAAGGGGTCAAGTAATAAAAGGGCAAGATAAAGCTGGAACACTGCAATACAAATGATCAAAAGGCTGACATCTAACTAAAAGCTTGAAGAGAGTGAAATTTCAAGAGATGAGGAACAAACTTGGATTAACGACAAACTAAATCATTTTGAATTAGAGAGCATGTTAAATGTAATTCAAATTGACTTGTAATTAGTTAGTTAGAATATGGTTAGAAGTTAGTTAGAATATAGTTAAAAGATGGTTAAGTTTGTTGCAACTGATTCACTAGAAAATTGTTTCTATAAAAGGCTTCAAAACCAAGAACAATCTAAATGTAAAGAACTGTCAAGATTGATAATCAATTTTTGTTTTTAGAATTTTCTATTTTTCTTCTCTTTTATTCTTAATTTCCCTTCCTCTCAAGTATACAACTTGTTCCAACAATTACAACAATTAATAATCACTACACTTTCTAATCTTAACATTGAATGTAGTAAAAAAAATTAGTGCATTCAATCATAACAAAAAAAAACAGTAAAATGCAAATTAAAGAGCAAGGACTGAACAGGTATGCCTCATCTCATTTGTGCTATAATTATCACAACACCTGTATGTGTGGGGTACCAAATTAAAAACACAAATAGTGAGTGAGCTACATCTCATAAATCATTGTTCTCTTATGAATTATGAGTTAGTATCAATGAAAGGAGATTGACTTTCATTGATTGCAACTTTCCATACCAAAACCATACCTTAGACCGGAGCTACAACAACCATAAACAAATACTAGAAGAAAGCATGAGGCATTAGTGCTTAATATAACGATTTTGCACATTTTATAATTTATAGAGTTTGTTAATAAGAAATTTTTATGAAAATATATTTAAAATAATTTTTAGATTATTAGAGAAAAAAATCACGATAGTTGTATACGGAAAAATATAATACAATGTATAAATTTTATAATATATGAACTACGTCTCTCATATACACGTGATTTATCTTTTCATAAGTGGACAAACGTCGCTGCATCCCTAAATTACTAAAATTTCTCATATCTCAAATCTCGATAGTTTTGAGAAACAAATTAAGTTGCTATTATCTTTAAGCCTCTTTAACTCCCTTTATGTCGCATTTAACTCCCTTTATGTCGCACCGGTAAGATGTCCACGTTGTTTCGTGGTCTTAATTCTCAAACTACATGCCTTCTATAACAGACTATAAGAAAATTGATACCGTCTTTTAAGAAAATATTTTCAACAAAAATGAAAATTATAAAACTTTAATTATAATATTATAATTAATATTTGTCCTTTTCCGTATATACACACTCTTCAAATCGTTTATATAGACACCTTTCAAATCAAATATATTTATTATATTTTACAAGATTTTAAAACAAAAGTAGAAATATAAGTATAATTTAAAGAAAAATATTGTAAAAAGAACTAGATTCTAATGACAAAGTGAGTAATTTTTCTATATTACCCTACCAAAAATCTGACTAGTAATAATATCTCAAGAAAAGTTGGTGGCATGGCAGATTAAACATATGAAATAAATGAGTGGTCCTTCCATTTTCCACTTGTACCGAAAGCGACCTTACAAATTTTGAGCAAGCAAAACTAGTAAGTTTGCCAATGGATTTAATCTTGTCCCCCGTCTCGTTATCTATGTAAATAATATGAATATTTATTGTTTATGGTTTATTTCATAAATAAAATTTCACAACTTTAATGAAAAATAGTTTAGTGGATAAAAAAATGAATATTATATATAAACTATATTTAGTTTTGATTATTTAGTAATATGTAATGTATTGACGTAGTGGAACAATAACCTTAAATGAGTTTGTAAGTTTTATATTTATTTAGATATACATTATTTTTATAGACGATATAAGTGATTTGAGTAGATTTTACAATGATTAAAATAAGAAATTAATGATATTTTATTCTTCACATTCTAATATAGATGGTGTTGTATTTACGTATACTTTAACGCTCAAGTTAGTATTTGATAAACATAGGTGATATATTTTTTAAAATAGAATTTGTGTACATTTTCACTTGAACAATAGTGTTTTTATAGTTAATTTTTTTAGGGCAATGAGGTGAAAAACTTGTTGGTCTTGATAAGTGATTTGCACTGTGATTGGCGGATCACCATGGGATGATGATCATGTGATATATGATTCCCTACAAGTGATATTGCTTTTGTTTTTGGGGTCAACTACAAAGTGACATTATTTAGGTGAACACTATCTGCCCTCTAATTTTGTTTCCCTACAAGAAATTAGGATCTAGTAGTATATTTTATACTATCCAAGCTAGAATTTGATAAAAAGCTAAAAAAATTAGAAAGTTTAATGAACATTCACCTATTGCTTAAGGGAGTGGATTGTCATGTGAAGGGTCCATTTAATGGTGTGGGCTTTTGGACCGCTCCCTAACAATTCCATTGACTAAATTATAAAATGATTAATTAGTGATTTTCAGAATATACTTTAAGCATTTTAATACTAACCAAAAAATTAAAATTTTATGTGTTATACTATTCAAATTTTTATATTAAGTCGATTTTTTTATCCACAATATATAAAAATATAATAAATTCTAAAAATATTATTCATAGACTCAATGTTTGATGTGTGCATTCATATATAGAGCTTTCAATTTGACAAACCCCCTAATTATTGGCCCCGACTCATATTTTGAAGGGCCAAAAAAATTAATAATTTAAAAGGTCCCCAAAAACTAAAAGCCCCCTAAAAATTTGTGGGCTTAGGAGGCCCATAGGCCTACTTTTTTAAAAAAAGAATCGATAATTTTTTTGTATAAAATTTTCTGATTAAAAATGTTCGATATTTTTTCGATAAAAAATTTCTGACTTTTTTTTCAATAAAAAATTTCCGATTTTTTTTCGATAAAAAATGTCCAATTTTTTTCGATAAAAAATGTTCGACTTTTTTTGGATAAAAATATTCGATTTTTTTCGATAAAAAATATCCGATTTTTTGTTTTGATAAAAAATGTCTAATTTTTTTTTTCGATAAAAAATTTTCATTTTTTTTTTGAATAAATTTTTTCAAAAAAATAAATCTTAAAATTAACAAAATATTGGGGGTCTATGGGCCCTTAGAGCCCCTTCCCTTATGCTCCATAAAATAATAGGCCGAAATTAAGAGTCCCCTTAAAAGATTATTTTGATAGGAGTCATAATAATAAAACAAAAATAATAAGAGGACCTTGTAGTTGGGGGCTTTTTTGACGGCTCTATTCATATATATATATATATATAGATTTCTATAATTGTTTTATCTATGAATTTAATACGGTTGAACATATATAAATTCAATCTTTATTTTATTGGCATTTTTTTTTTAGAACTAACTATAACATTTGTAAATCTTCGTTCTCTATATGTACTTTAATAATCAAAATATTAGAGAGAGATACAAATGATTAGGAAATGTTAAAGAGACTAAGAGACTAAATGATTATAATTTAGTTTGAATACGTGTACCACAAACTCTTTCAAATGATATTTAATCTTTATTATTATTTAGTTTAAACTTCTAATTTTTTGCCACTCTTTATTTTTTAAAGTTTTGCAAATAACATAGTAAATGATAGTTTTTACATGTTTATATAATTGAGATGTTAATTCTATCATGTTGTGTAGGTATGAATATAATTGAGAAGTCAATTTTATCATGTGATATCTTTTTTACAAGAGTATAAAAAACATCATTTTCTTTCTATATTCAAAGATCTATAAGTTTTCATGTTTTCTATTTTATTTATTCTCAATAATAATTATTTCATGCTTATATTTCATAATATTTATTTGTGATCCAATAATTCTATCTTATTTTTTTAATAATTTATATTTAAATATATTTACATAAAAGTATGAGGTTAAAAATCACATATTAAATTTCTGATTAAAGTGTATGTTGGGACAAATTCATTCCCAACTAATCTTGTGATCCAAGAAAATATGATATGGATTCATTGCAATTAACCCTATGTGAGTATTCTAGTTAGTACATCAGAACTTACTTAAATTTTTTTTTTGAAATTTAAATTATTTGACCTTAATCAAATAGTTCAAATATAATGAGTGCATTGTATTAAATCTAAATTCAAAAAAATATCAAATCATCTTTATAATACGTAATGCGTAATACGAGATATAAAATTACTTTAATGAATAAAGTGGATGAGTTAAAGAATAAAATAATAATAAAACCAATGTTCGATTTCTACCAAAAATATAATTTTAACAATTACTAATAATACTAACACAAGATTAATATTTAATTTTCTTTTATTATAACTCGTAATTTTATTATATTCCAAACACACAACTAATCTATAATAAAAAAAATGAAACCAAAAGAAGAGAGTTGACTATATTTAGTTGAAGTCATATTCTTATATGTAAGTTTTGAAATAGAAAGGAATAATCCAACTGATATATCCATATCGAAATTGAAAGTGTATAACACAAATATATGTTTTTTTTCTTCTTTCTTTATAAAATAAGTATACATTGTGTAGTAAATGTAAGTTAAAATTATTATATTATTTTGAAAAATAATAATTAAATAATATATAAATAAGATAATTCATAAATTTATTGTTTTAAGATTTTAATTAAAACGTGGTGTTCATTAATAAAATCTATTTGTCATAAACACTCCTTGTCATAAATCTATTCCCTATTAACATTAAAATACTCCTTGTATTGAATGGATGAAAAAATTTGAGGGGAGCATAATACGATAAATATATAGAATAGACTCACTTAAAAGAAAAATTATTGTATAACAAATGAGAATTATAAATCTCTATAATGGTTACATAATATTATATAAATAAAATGACTCTTAAATTTATCACGTTATTCTTGATAAGATGTAGTTGATAGTCAAGTGGAGATATATGCTAATAATATAGTAAATGCACAAACTCATATATACTTAATATATAAATATATGATCATGATAGACATATGGGATATGTAAGTTGTTTGAATATTGCAGAAAGTAATATGATAAATGGCTTTTCTTTAGCTGATTTAGCGGGAGTGTGGCATTTCCAAATCTGAAATCTTCCCTCAAGTGTCTGGACAAATAGTACTTTGATCTGTACTATATAATAACTACAATTATACTATTTTATTATCACCACAAATTATTCATATGGGTCAGTGTACGTTTAGTAGCAGTCTAGGTAAATGGTGACATACCATTTATAATTGTGTCGGGAAGATTCAATATTCTCAATTTATCTTTAAATTTGTCAGCCTATTGATAAGTAATCATACTCCATTCCTAGTTAGCTCCTTACTCAATTAACATGTTTCTATAGCTAGACAAAATTTAGAAATAGAATCTTTTGTAATTGGAGTTCTCTCTCCTTTTATTACAATAAATGTTTTAAACTAAAGGATTCTATAAATACTTAAACTATAAGGAATGAATACAAAATTCAAGAAACAAAGACTAATTTAATTTTTATTTTTACTTAGGAAAGGGGAGGGCAGTGTTTTAAAAGAAAATGTTATATCCTTGTAATCTATAGAGTATTTAGTATGGAGGTCTTGTCAAACGATTTTTATACTAAAAGATTTTTAAAGAGGTTTAAAAAAGTAGATTGAAGAATTCTATAAATATATGCACTTTAATCACTCTTTCTTTCTTTATTAATTTTATCTTGTCAATGGATGTGATTGTGATTTACATTTTTTTCTTGTTGTTTATCATTTTAAAATTACATTGTATTTTATTTATCTAACTATTGTATTGTTTATTTGAAGTTGAAAATATTAAAATAAACCCATTTATAGTATTGTAAGTTTAACTCATTTTTTAGGTGCTTTAAGTTTATTTTATTTTAATTTGATTATTTAAGTTATATTATATTTGCTTTGACGGATCATTTGGAAGCGGCAGGGCTACGACATCTTTATATTTTTTAATTTTTTTATAGATATAATAACGATATATATATATATTATTAAAATAATAATAATAAATTATTAAAATATTCTTAAATTTTATAATTATAGTAAATTGATATTGCATTTCGTCTCTCGGTTCTCCATCTATCTATCTCTCTTATATATGTTTTGTAATATTTCTTATAATTTATATTAATAAAATATAATAAAATTAATACAAGTTATATATATAGATAAATTAACTAATATCGAATGATAAACTAACTAATCTCGATTGATATATAATATATGATACAGTGTGATACTATTTTTTAATTATGAATTGTTTTAATTAATATGTGTATTTTTTTAGGAGTGACACAATATTTAAACATTAAAAAATTGATGCATTTTTTCAAAAAAAAAATAAAAATGACAAAGATAAAAATTGTAAAATGGATATATTTTATTTTATTGAATTGTGTGAAATTCTAAAAACTTGTGTGAATTGTGTGACTTATGTGAATTATGTAACTTGTGAAAATTGTGTGACTTACGAAAATTATAAAACTTGTGGGAATTGAAATTCTAATTTTTTTTGACTTGTGTACTATGTATGAATTGTGTAATACTCTAAAAAAAACTATATGAATTTTAAGAATTTAAATTATAATATTTTAGTTAATATTTGTCGCTCCTTGACTCCTCCAATATTTTATACAAAATTCGTCCCTGTTTGCTCTGTTAGTTTTTCAATTTTAATTTTGGCAACAATTAGTTCAATTGAAAGTTTAAGATCATTTGAAATTTTACCAAATATTGTATAATATATTTCTCATACTAATAATTTATAAAATATTCATCAATGAACTATATTTTTTGATTTTCTTTATAACAATTTGAATATATGTATAATCTTAAAAATAAAGAAATAAAAGTCTACCCACATAACTAATATCTTCAACTTCCTTCGGATACAAAGTAACTTGAAAAGCAACTTGTTGCAATATTTCACCTAAATCTTAATATTTTATGATAATTATCCGAGAAAAAAAAAATTAAACTTAAAGGATAATTAGTGGTAAAACGAACAAAGTTTTGTGATTATTAGTTATTTTTTGTTGTAAAAGCATTAATAATTTTATGATAATCAATATTATTCAAAAAATTATTTGTATTAGAAATAGACTATTTAATCAATCTTGTGAGATAGTTGTTGGTAAATAATTAAGATTTTAATACTTTTAATTTAGAGGAATGTGTCTTAACATATGAAACAATAACAGCAATAGATAATATTATTTTCTAAATTTCAGTTAAAAAAATATTATTTTCTAAATTACACATGTATTATCAAAATAATTCAATATTATCAAATAATTCAATATCTTAAATCTTAATTTTAATTTTA
>JBBPBS010000115.1:6249317-6272316 GCA_037974835.1 Cicer judaicum | reverse complement strand
AATTTTTAACTTTTTAAATAAAATTTTATCATTAAGACCGTGAGAACTATCTTGTTATACACATGTTTCAAAATGTTTGCAACATGATTTTAAACTATTACCATAGAATGATTTAAATTTAATTTTAAAATAAATCTACAATTTAAAAATTTACTTTAAAATTTAAAATTTAAGTGTTATGAATTTTAACTAAAAAACAATATAATTAATTCTAATTACATATGATTAATTCTAATTACATATGATAAAGTTTGTTTTGTACAACTATTTTAATTTGATATGTATGAAAAAAAATCCATTTTCTTTCATATTATTTATATATTGAATATGACTCTTGAAGTAATGAGCTTTATATGAGAATTGATATTATATACAGTATAAATGTAAAGTGATTGTAAATTTACATAAAATTATGGATTATATATTTGTTATTGATTAAATAACTGAATTTAATTATTTATTTTGACAAGTTATAAATTCTATCAATAAACTTTAAAAACTTTAAATGAGGAATAATATTAATTTTTTTCATTTTAATTTCTCTTCATTTATTCTGTTGTATTTTTTTTATACATACATACAAAAATAAAAGACATTGAATGCACACACAACCCTGTAATGTTCTAATACTAAAACAAATATTGGTACCCTCTAGATATTTAAGTTTTGGGGCATGATCGGTCTCCCATCTCCACTGGGACAAGGATTATTATGTCTATTGTGGTAATAATCTCAACATGGTTAAATTATCTAAATTATTATTGAAATTTTAAGAAGTTATTTATTTGTTGATCATAAAAAAATTTAATTGTAAATAATTTTATTTTAAAAATAATTATTTTAAGAAAAAAGCTGTAAGAAGAACTCTATATTATATAAACATTTATGGAAAAACTATTTCTATACTTATAAGAAAATATATTTTGTGAATATATAACTGTTAAGAGTTATACATCGAATAAAATTTCAACATAAAATATATTTATAAATATAACATACTTTTGTCCATGTAAACTTTGGTAATATTGAGTTAATCAAAATTAAATTTTAAGATACCTACACTCTAGACTTTGAATATAATAAGATGTATCTTAAAAATTCAATTACTTTTATTCAGATGTATTTACTCTTAAACATGAACCTCTTCTAATTGTTTATTTATTTAATTTTTTGAATTTTACAATTAAGTGTTGTTCCGATTAGTTTTATATATCACAATTTAGACTTGGAGTTTTAATTGTGAAGAAGTGTATTCAAAGTATATACACTAATACCTTTTATACAATTGATAGGTTTGTAAAGAAAAGAAAAATATCTAATTGGTAGAGTATTCAAACAAGAGAGGCAAGATTTGTACTTTTATAGTTCAAAGTGTTGATGACATAGCATGCTATAAAACTGATTGAGAAAGTGACCACTGATCAAAAGGAATCCATTTAAAATGGGTAATAAAAATAAAACGGTAACAAAAGTAGTTTACCAAAACAAAGAAAACTCCAAAAAAACACAACAAATTTACAATAAATAAAAAGTCTGACATTATGTTATAAAAATTTACAATAATAAATAACAAGGCTGACACTATGTTATGGCCCAGCTATTTATAACATCAAAGTTCATCTAATAGGACCAGCACTTCCCTCTACAATATTATGCATTTTGTGTCTCTATAATACTATGCATTTCATGTCTCAAAATTTTTAGTATTAAAGATACGATCACTTGTTACATAACAAAGAAAGAAGTGTTATGGAATTAGAACATGACCCTTCTCTCTCTAGTGCTTGCATATCAAGTACACAGTGAAACAACTAACAACCACAAATTAAACTATGAACACAAAAGACCATGATTTTGTTTCAGTTTCAACAAGACAAAATTTAAGAAAACATGGGAAAGTCAAACAGCATAATAAAAAACAAGTAAGAAGAAGGCTTCATACTACTAGGCCTTATCAAGAGAAACTTCTAAATATGGCTGAGGCTAGAAGAGAAATTGTTAGTGCCTTGAAATTTCATAGAGCAACTATGAAACAAGCCAATGAGAAACAACAAGAAGAATCACTAGTACTATCTCATTCTAACCACTCTTCCCATCTTCCAAATTTTGAACAAGATTTAAGGTTCAAGTCTAAGAGATATCCTAGGATTTATCCATCATGCACAACCAATTTTTCATATTCTTCATTCTCATCCCATCCTTCACTCTCACTTCAAAATTCTCACTCATTGCCTCTTTCTTCTTCATCATTTTCTCCACATCTTGTGGTTGCAAATACCAATTTTACCCTCCCAAATCACACATTGGGATTAAACCTTAGTTTAGATGATGATTTCAACAATTTAGAAACTACCCTTTTACTTCACAACAACAATAACAACTCTTCATTGTGCTCTTATTCATCTCAAACATCATCGTCTCCTCCACTTTCTTTACCAAATGATAGCCAAGTTAGAATATCACAAGGAGAAGGATTTTCTTCAATGGTGGACACTATTGAAACAAGTGCTACAACAACTCAATTAAATGAAGGGAGCTTCCATGCATCCATGGATGATGAAGGTATGGAAGAAATGAGATCAATAGGAGAACAATATCAAATGGAATGGAACGACACAATGAATTTTGTCACATCAACTTTGTGGTTCAATTTCTTGAAGAAAATGGAACATGATGTATCACCACAAGTGAATAAAGAAGATGATGCATGTCATCATGTCTTTGATGAATTGTTTGATGTACAAGAGAACTTTTTAGAAGAGTGGTCAGAGGATTACTTCTTAGATCTTAATTTTCCTTGGTAAGTACACAACATAAATTTTATGACTTGTGAAAATGAAAATTTTGTCAAGTGCTTTTTTTTGTACTTTCTCACTTGTCAAATAAAAAGTTACAAGCACTATTAGTGTAATTTTGTTTAAATCTTCTTGTAACATAGTCAACAATCTTTTTTTTTTATTACTTCTATTTTATTTTGGATTCTCTCCTATGCTTCTCTGCCTAAAAATTGAATCCTCTAAAATTGTTGTATGATACAATAATAGACTTTTAGATTTTTTTTTTCCTTTAAATATTTATGTAGCACAATGCAACATCAGTGAAAGATCCCAAGTATAGAGAGGACTTACTAATGTTGGAAAGAAAAATAAGAATTTAAATGAGAAGAGGGCCAAGAAATAAATGTTGTATACAATCAAGTCCCATAAACAATTGCATATGCATTTTTTTCCCTTCTTTTTGGGGTCATTTGATGTGAATGACTATTCTGACAAAACATAACTGTATTGAATTCAAGCCTGTGCTAGATATAACTCTTTATTTTGTTCACATTTCTATTAATTTTTTAGTCTAAGTATGTGTATGTTTTTCAGTTAGAGAATGACATGGCTGTAAATTGAACTAATTACTTACTAGGCTTATGTGATTTATTTATTTTTATTTTATAATCAAATGATAAAACTTATTTCCAAGTTATTGTGTGCGTTGGTGCCTATGTGAAGAAAATATGACACAAAAAATGCAATATTTGTTTTTGGTCATATAGCACATTCTGAAAGTTTATTGCACACTTTTCATTCCTATGATGTTAGGCTTAATTAGTTATTTTGCTATAAAATGATTTAATTAGTTGGTACCAACTTGTCATGTGGAATTTTGATGCATGTCATAAGTGAAGATATAGTGAGACTTGTAAAAGCTAAACTAGTTTGACTAATCCAATATATACTCTTTCTTTTGGTATGTACCCGAAATATACTTTAAATAAGTAAATAAATAAAAAATTATTGTCCATGTTAATTTCATCAAGGTATCTCAAATTTAGTGCGTGCACAATTGGTTTTCGATTTTTTTTTTTAAGTCTCACGTTACTTTTTTTAATGTGTCCCCCATTGCTTTTTATTTTACAAAGAGTCTCACAATAACACGATTTAATGGTAGATTATAAATAATATTTGTATTCCTTTATCTACTTAGACCCCTTTTATTATAAATAAAATCGTGAGAATTTATACATAAGATTCAAAATGGATAATGTTTCTCATACAATTGAAAAATTCAACTGATTATTTGTGATCAATGGAGTTTATCACCAATTATTTGTTTAATAAGAGACATATTAAAATAAATCATTTTATAAAAATTAGTCTTTTGAACTAAATTTAAATTTGAGAGGCAATTATGTTTAGAAAATATATTAAGATCCTACACTTTCTTTTGAAAAAAACGTTATCTCTGATTAAGTATGTTAAACTATATTAATTTCTAAAATATATATTTTTTTTCTCTTTTATTAAGAAAGATAAAAAACGATGGTATAAATAACTTAGAAAAAAATATTTTTTATTTTTCTTGATAAAATTGGTCTATGCTCCTACGAATTTTTAACTACGATGGAGAAATCAAAGATAAATAAAAAATGTTTATTTGTTGATGGATTTTAATTTTTAAAATATTAAATTACTATTTTTTTTTTTATATAAAAGCATATCAATTGAATCATAAGAGAATTTGACACAATAATTAGTAGTATGTTTGAGTTTATATTTTATTTAAAAATGTTGCAATGATCAAATTAAAAGAAGATTTAGTATGACCATCGATTTTAGAATTTGTATAGTGATCGAACCAAAAGTGAATTTAGCGCCGGTCACTATTTGTAGTTATTAATTCATTTTTATTTTAAATTTTACAATTAATTAATGACGGTCGCCACTAATTTGTGGATTAACTTTATGTGGGAAAAATAGTCACAGTATTTCAAAATTTAATAAATAAAATCTTATCAATAATTATTTCAGAATTCAAATTGTATTCATCGTTAACTTAAATTCATTAGCCACTATATGCATTATCTATATTAATTGGAGACATTGAAGGGACGAATGAAGAGTAGTTAGAGCTACAATGATTATTTTTATGAAATTAATATTATAAATTACTATCATGATATTTTTTATTTTTAGTATAAGGGCTTTTGTTGGTATCATTTTTTTTATAGAAAATTACATTTTTTTTGGAGAAAATAATACTTTTATTTATTTATTTATCTTATTTGATTATGACAATGTAAGTCTTTTACTTTTTTACATAGACCATTTATCTTTTTAAATTTGTATAAATTTGTAATAATTTTTATTAAAAAACACTAAAGTGGCAATGCATCAGTATTTTTATTAAAAAAAATTCCACCGTCGATTTGAAATGTGTCTTGAAAAACTCAAAATTAAGATATTTGGAACTAATTTATGTTCCAAAAAAATTAAATTTTCTAAAACGCAAATTTGTTTCAATAAACCTTAAAATTTCAATTTTCTAGAACATGAAAGTGTTCTAAAAAATTTAAATTTCAAATATTTTATAATACACATATATTTCTGAAAATCTTAAATTAAGTTTTCTGATTGTTTATAATTTTTATTAACGTTTTAAAAACATATACATGGTTTGCTGGAATTGTTGTACTTTTCTAAAAGTTCCAACAAACATGTACACAATTTGCCTGTTATTTTCAAATAATTAATTTATTTTAAGAAAAAGGATAATTCTTTTTTGAAATAGAATTTTTCAAAACACATTAACATTTAGAAACATTAAATGTTATAGTTTTTCATAACATAAATATATTCTTTTAAATTTTTTTATAGTTTTCTTAAAATATTTAATGTTCCACAAATCATATGTTTAAGTTTGGATATAACATCAAACAAAATTATTTTTAAAAATAAAATTAAGGATAAAATAGATAATTTGATGAAAATGTATGGCGGAGGTATAAGTATTAGAGTGGGAAGTAAAATTTTAAGAATTGGGTACCTACTATATCTAGCCACTGAGCCACTCTATGGTTATTGATCATTGGATAATTGGCCCATTAGTTAGTTACGTTGGGCCTTAATTGTATATTTCTTAAAACATATACTCTCACCTTTTTAAAAGCATATACTCGCTCCTTTAAAAAAGAAGAAGAAAAAGTTAATTGAAATAAAACCTATAATGAGATCATACTAACACATGTCGACAAATTCACTTTAAACTACAAATAACATCACACATTTTTTAATAAAAAAACTACGTATGCAATTGGGCTCCATTTTAAAATTTCTTTACATAAAATATAAATTAAAAAATTGGCGTATCTAAACTAGATATATAAACTATAAACTTTTAAATATAATTTTTTTGTTTATTTAAATCCAGAGAGGGTATATTATTTGCAATAAAAGTATACTATTTCAATAGAAAATCGAACTAGTTAACATAATTTTGTGAATAGTGATGTTCCGAGGGGGTTTAATTAGTTTTATATAAATTATTATAGTGTTAGTGTTGATGACAGCCTTTATTTTATTTTAAAAAATATTATATAATCAACATAGTCTTTAAATACAAACACAAATTCAGCATAACTAAAAATAAAAAAATCAATCTGCGAACATCTTTTTAACATTTAAGTTAATAACATAAAACAACACCGTATTTATAAATAATTTAATAAAATTAAAGCGATCGAAATACTCATGTATTTGGATCTTCAACGTTGACAATCTAATTGGTTGAATTAGTATAATTGATCGAAGATTGAGTTGTCAATCTAAATCAAACGAAAACCACAACTAAATAGCAAATTAAACAAACACTCCACAAAATAAAATAAAAAATCAAAACAACGTTAATTTGACACAACGAAATTACTAAAAAATAAAAAAGCAAAAAAAAATCTAGTTTATGCATAAATCATTTATTTAGATTAAAATTGAAAAAAAAAAAGAAATACATAGATAATTTCGGGTCAAAAAATACCCAAAATTACCCCTTTGATTATTATAGTGTTATTATGTGAAGGCTCTAGAATAAAAGTGATGGCTTGATTTTTGTGGAGCCTTTGATTAGAGTTAATTGGTTTCTAAAACATACACAAATTGTTCATGTGGCGGTTAAGTGGTTTTATTTGTTAATTATTTTTTCATAGCAAATGTTGGCACTAATGTTGTTAATTAATGTTGGAATAGTCACTGAATTCTCTATCTCTGTATTATTTAGGTTGTATACATTGATATTAATTAATTAAATTATAGATAGTAATAGACTTGACAGAAAAGATAGTAGATTAAATTATTCACCAAGTTTAATTAAATAAACATAAATAAATAAAAAATTATTTTTCAATAACATTAATGTTTGATTCTAAAGTTATGCATACAAGGCTGATTTCAAAACAGAACAGATTGAACATATTTCAAAAAATAACATATTTTATATGATTTATTAAGTAATAATTTATTTGATTTATTCAATAATAATTTATGTGATTTATCAAGGTTATCCCATTTACTATCAGATAATATTTTATATGATTTATCAAGTAATGATTCATCAATTTTAGTAACAGCAACAAATTAATAAATACAGTATCTGAGATAACAATCACTGAGTAGAAATTGACGCACAATATAGAAGGGTTCAAACACTAGAGAAGAGGAGGGTTTGTAGGGTTAGAGAGAGAATGTATTAAATATGTTTTTATTTATTTAAAATGAATGATTTTTATCAAAAATACACACCATTTTACAACGCTTATATACAAAGCGCTCTAAAAGATTTTGTTATTGTGTAAAAGCGCTTATATATAATGCGCTTTAAAAGCGTTATAAACATAATATGAGAGTGCTATAATTTACAGCGTTTGTATATAAGCGCCGTAAAAAAACAATGTAAACATTATGTGAGAGTGCTATTTGACCGAACAACAGGACTTTTAACAAATTTGCTGTAAACATTATGACCCTATATGACCTACAACAACAACGCTCTTGTAAAAGTGCTTGTTAGAAAAACGTTGTTGTATTCTTTATTAATTTTAAAGTATTATACAATATCGCTTTTAGTAAAAAAACGCGTTATAAAAGACACATTGTAAAATATTAAGTTTGGCGTAGTAATTCTTAAAATAAAATATACTTTTGTCCATCTTTTTAAAAAGAATATATTTTTTAATTTCTATCTAAAAGAATATCATTTTTCAATTTAATTACGTCGAAACATATAAACTAAAGAAGAGATAAAGAAATTGATAAAAAAGAGAGAGACACAATTTACAAATTTTTATTGTGGTTTGATTTTTTTTCTTTACTATATGTGGTTAGATGCTTTGAATGTAACATCGAAAAAAATACATTTTCTATAATTTTAAATATAAGTAATAATATATATATAAAAAATTAATATATATTTAATCTAAATTTTGAATCAAATACATAACTGTTTTTAAAAATAATTTTATTTATATTTATTTTCTGTAAAGAATCTTGTTTATATTTGAAATAATTAAGATGCTGCTTGCACAACTAGAATTTGAAATCGTGGTTGCTTTTCAAGATTATAAGGAAGTGCTTGAGGACATCTACTGGTTAGGATCAAGTTTCATGTTAGGCTTTGTTTTGTAAGGGATTTTCAATGGAACTTGGAGGTGTGTTATTATTGGTGGGCAACGTTGAAAGGACACAATGGCGTTTGTTAGAAGTTTATAGTAAGCTTATCAAAAATTAATTTTTTTTAATAAGTAACAAAAATTTAAATTTAATTGTAAATTTAATTTCTCTATTTTATGAAGAAGGTTATAAAAATAACCTTATTTTTCAAAATTAAAATTTTGATCCTCAAATATCACAATTGTTGTATTTTTTTGTCTCAACCTAAAATCGATTCAAAAATTGTAATATAATATGTTTTAAAATAACATAATATTAAACACATTGGTGTGGTAAAATATACATGAATTTTGATTAATCTATTTTATCAAATATTAAAATAATATATTTAATAAATAGCATAATATTTTCAGGAATTAAAAATAAATTACAAAAAGATGATGTTAAAAGTTACAAAAAGAAATAAACATTTATTTTAAATTTATTTTAAATAATTTAGAAACATTTGTTATTTATAGATGTGTCATTTTAATATTCGATGAAGTAGATAAAAATATAAACTTTTGTACTTTGTCATATCAACATGCTTAATACATGTCATTTAAAATATAAATCTTTTACACTCCAAAGATGATGTTAATAACAAAATAAAGAAACGTGAGATTTTAGATAAAACCATGATACATTGTGTTAAAGTGGATACTCATTTAAATCTTATGTATTACAATATTATTCTTGTAATATCTGAATATACAAAAACAAACACATAATTGTGTCCTTTTTTTTACAAGGATATATAATTGTGTTAGACCGAGGTCTACATTTTTATTATCCTACATAATATTTAGTACATGTCTAAGTTAAAGTATAATAATTAAATATATATATATATATATATATATATATATATATATATATATATATAATTTACATTCTCGCATTTTTTAGTTGATGTAAATTAACATGCTACATTTTAAATATTTAATAATTTATAGTTATAATGTCTTAATTAATACTCACTATTAAATAAGTGGGTGTAGACTAACATTCTCTATAAGATTTACTAAGTTACACCACAATTTTTTTAGTTGGTGTAAATTAAATAATTACTCGTTAAGATGTATTTATTAAATTTACCGTTATAACTTGATAATTTACACCAAATAAAGAATTAGTAAGTGTGCATTATTAATGGAAGTACAATTGGTTCTCCAACCCATATACACTAAAAGGGAATGAAGACTCAATGTCCTAGTAGAAACCAACTATATCCACTCTCATAGAAGAGTTGCAGAGGACCCACCAAATTATATTTTCCAATAAATCATTGATGAAACTTTTTATAATGAGAGGCAATTATATAATATATATATATAAGAGAAATATATCAAATGAGAGGCATTTATAATAAAAGAGTGACATGAATGAATTTTATTTATTGATCAAATTATAAATTATCAACATCATGAATGTCAGTCAAATAACTTTTAATAATAATTATTTATGATCAAGATTGTATGATCATAATTTATTCATCTCACTTGATATATATATCTATATATATATATATATATATATATAAAATTTAGTCTATAAAAAATATACAAATTGGATTGTAATGGGAGAGTGGGGCAAGAACTCATGTTTGCGCCGTCTATGTCCCTCGTTTGGAAAATTGTGGATAAGATATTCACAATCATTTAAAATAAGTTATGTGTATGTATTTCACTAGTTAAGTAAACCTTAAAATTCTATAAATAAATAAAAATTAAAAAAAATACACGTATTTTATTTTAATTGGTTGTGAATAATTTACTAATAAATTTATAAAGACCATCTAAATTTTACCTATTAAATTTATTTGCATGTTTCATATATTAATCAATTTCATTGATATTAAATATGTTTATTGTAATTTATTTATTTTCATTCTCAAATATATTTCATTAATCACTTTGTTGGATGATCTATTAACATTTTGCTGACATATATAAAATATTACCTCTGAACTCAATTATAAGAAAAATTTTGAAAATTTTTTAGATCTCATTTATAAAAAAATTAAAATGTATTTATTATTTAAATAATTGATTTATTCCTTAACATGAAAAAACTAAAAGAAGAAAAGAAAATGAAAATCGCAATAAATAAAAGGAAATTATGTATAATAAGTGATTTGTAGACATCGTCTTTACAAATGAAAAGGTGAACTAATTAGTATCCACACTAAGATACATTTGTTGGTTAGAGAAAGGAGTAAAGTACTTAACTTTCCACAATAACCGCAGTGGGGACTGCAGTACTATTACTCATCATTCTTCGGTTCATCCTCCGTCCATGCATATATATATGTCCTTTTAGGAAGAAAAAAAGAAAAGAAAAATCAAACAGTTAAACACACAAAAATTAATAACAAATTAACAATTTTAATATATACTAGTCATTATTTTAGTTGGTGCCTCTATTTTTGACTGATATCGCATAGAGGCAGATATACCAGAAAGGACTAATTAAAATAATTTTGGTAAACTGCATCGTATAATTCTTTAAATTATATAAAATATTGAATTAATTTTTTAAATAAATTAATCTTTTATATTTATATAAGTCATGATGTTTAATTATTTTTAGTTCTACCTTCATTTTAATAATGGTATTATGAGTTTTGTTATTAATTATATAAAGAACGATATAATAAATTTATGATTATTGCAATCAATTTTTTAAAAAGAATTATATGAATTTTATTGAGAGAATTTTATATTTCAACTTTTTTGATTTAAAATTAGGATAATTGATGTAAATATTTACAAATATAAATGACAAATTTGATACTAAAGAAAAATAAATAAATAAATAATTAATTTACGAAAAAAAATATTAATGACTAAACTTTTATTTTCATGTAATTTAAAAGACTACAAAATCTATTTTGCTCACAATTTAGTACATATTCTAATTATAATAAGTGAGTCATTTACAAAAAAAAAAATCAATTTTCAATATTTTTTTTCAATTTTATATTTTAATTAATACTTGCATAACTTATAATACAGGGCATTTTTTATGTCTGATACAATGTTTTGGTCATAAGATTTGGACACGCACAAAAATATATATATAAAAAATGAAGATGGAAATAAAAATTAAATAATAATTAATTTTTATGTGTGTGTCTAAATTCTGTATCCAAAATATTGTGATCATACAAATATTTCTTCCTAATACAATATATTTAATTATGAATTTATGATATTGATAATAAATTAATATATAATAAAGATGATTTTTTTTATTAAACTAATAAAAATAATTTATAAAAATAATATTATCGATGTTTCATTTATATGATTTTGAATAATTTGTTTGATTGTTTGTCTACGGACATAAAGGTACATCCAACTAGAGATATTGCATATTGTGTCCAAAATCAACAGAATTGTTGCATTATGATAGGAATTAACTTTAAACGTACATGGCTCGTGCGCAAGTTCAATAGCGGACCACTGTTTTTTAGGGTCGTTGACTTTATAGAAAAAAAAAGTCGGTGTCAATTTTATATATGACGAAGAAATTGAGAAATATTTTGTCAATATCAAATATATATAAATTAATAAATGTTTTAAAGATATTTATTACTAGACTAAATATAAAAATAAAATATTAAAAGTGTATTAAAATTTATTTAAAGTTTAAATTTTATTTGTTTGAAAATGAAAATTTGAATTTGAATTTTTTTTAAAATATTTTGCAGAGACTATTTTAAAAAGAAAGAAAAATTAATGAATGAATACTTTGGAATGAATTTAGCTAAAAAATAAGGAATGCTAAAACGGTGAGATACTATAGCAAAACCGGCTAGAAAGCGTTGAAGAATGAAAGCATATGTGATATGTGATAAGGAAATAATAATAGCACGATTTATATAGGCCGTGTGGAATAACAGGTCAAGTAGATGTCAGGGCATAAGATCTATTTTTGACTTTCTTTTCATTCTTATAAAAAATATTTACGAATTTATTCTAGCTAGTTAATCATGATCAAAGAAGCTTTATTTTTTGAGAATTTGTTAACTGTGAACGTTAGAATTAATATTAAAAATGTGTGACACATTCACATAACGATAGCGATTAGCGGTTGTTCAAAATGACCAAGAATGGCGGTTTATGAAGAGAGAAAGCGATTGCAGATATTTGGCGGTGGTCAGCCAACGAAACTGTCATCGTCCCAATCACAATCATTTGCTAAGCTTAAATCTTCAAACTTCAAACCACCGTCTACTCTAATCATTTTTCTTTCTCTTTTTCTTCATTAATTTTTATTACATAATTACTGATTAAGGCATTCATCAAGTTTTGTAAAAAAAAAAAAATGTAACAGTAGTAGCTAAATTTCATGGATAATAATAGTACAATAGAATATTAATCAAGTTTGTTTTCTTGGTAATTGATTTTTTACTTCTTTATGAGTTACTTTAAATTTGTAAAGATATATAATTTTTGGGTTGTTGTAAAGGAGTTATCTTTTTTTTTCTTCCTAAACTGAATATAATTTTATAATTTTCATTATTTTAAAATATTAATTTTAAATTTAATTGATTGTTATGCATTTTAGTTATATAATTTTAACAACTCTAAAATATATTTTTATTTCAAACATTAACTATCAATCTTAAAATATGACTTTTTGTGCATTGGATCTAAAATATAGTTTATATTTAAAAGGAAAAATGCATAATAAATAATACATATTCATTTTAGTATGTGAGAACAATTAAGATCCCAATTTGTCAAAATTATAACTTATTCGTATTTTTTTTTACACTTTGTTGATTGAAGAATGAAAGATAGAGGCAAGAAAAGAAAGAGAAAAAAAATATTATTTAGACACAATTGTTTATACGGTTCTTTAACTTAATTTTAGATAATATTTTAGTTCTTTATCTTTTTTTTTCTTGATTTTTTCTTTTATTTAAATTTATTATAAAAATTTAAAAATATAAAGAATCATAATATGCATTTATTTGAAGATTTGAGATATAAATTTAATGAAATTTGCATTATATTGAACATGATAATAAATTTTATGAGTTTTTGTAAAAAAAAAATTATCATATTGTTAATACTTTAAAAAATAAAAGATCAAATTGTTTACTTAAAATTAAATAAATGATCAAATCAAAAATAAAATAAAAAAATAAAAAAAAAAAGATAAATGACTGAAGTGTTATATGAAAATAAGTTAAGGGGCCGCGTGAGCAATTATGTGTATTACTTATTAGTTTAGTATAAACGGAAGAGTTTAATTTATACGCAATATAGTCATTTTGAACGTATTGAGAAATAAAGAGATATATTTTAAAATAATTTGAAAATCATTCTAAAGAGCAAAAATTACACATTATCATGTATCGCGGAGAAACAATGTCATGAAGTTTATGTGTTTACTGATGACTCTTTATCTCCTTGATTAAGTAGAGATTTTTTCGTAGTTTTACGTGATTTGTTTGTTTTAGTGTAGTACTAAATTTTGGTGAGAAATCAATATGATTTATGTGGAGTATTTCAGACATCTCTGAGAGTTATAGAGGTTCAATTAGAGTCAAACTAAGTTCAAATGAAGCTAAGATTCATAGCTACAACTTTCATGAAGACGTAATAACCAAATCCATGTTATAAATGGAGAAAAATGTAGTATACATTAGACAAAACTAGGGCGCATTTATGCACCACAAGCTCTGTCAAATTGCGCTTGAAGTGTAAATCTCACGTCTGGGGCGCGTGACACACTGCTGATTGTATTAAAATGTGTTTTTCTCACTTTCTATGGATCTTTTTGACATTTGAGAAGTTTGGAGACTTTTACCCTGACAGAAAAACTCAGAGACAAATATTTCTAACACAATCGGAGGAGTTTTATTAAGAATCATTATTGAATCTTTCTTGTAATTCTTCTTTCATCTCTTGTATTTTTGTCATAAGTAACTAAATCCTAATTATTATGGATGAGTAAAACAAGATGAAATTTTTATTTGTCTGATTTGATTTATAGTTATATGAATAAGTTTATTGAATTATTTTTCTCATTTCTATCTTTAATGCTTTTTATTGGTTGATCAACTTTTAAATATTTTACGATTCGTATTTTGAAACGGAAGTGGACTTTTCGAATGTTTAAGATGAGAAAATCATGATATTGTAGTCTAGGGATTGATGCAGGTCATGAAACCAATTGAATTAGTTGTGGAGACAATAGTTTAATAAGAGAATTCTTGTACTATAAGACTTAATTCTAATATTAAATTAACTAAGGAATTATGAGTTACTTTAGAATTAAAGGTTTTGTCACTAAGACATTAGGACAAGAATAATAAATAGAATTTGGTAATAATTCAATAAAAGAATTTAGTAACTAGGATCAAATTTGAAATCAAAGTTGGACTCAAATTGAAATTCATCTATGACATTTTTTTAATTATAAAAGTTCAATCGTATTACTATTATTAGTTTTAAACATAATTTCAAACTAATACCGTTTTATTATTGTTTACAACGATTCAGTATACTTGCTGAAATGCTATCAAGTTCGACACTCATTTACCTCTTGAAGCATTGAGGAGGACAAATCACCAACATCATAATATAGTAGTGTATTTACTCAATTCATTTTATGTCTTATTGTCACAGTAGAACTTGTATGCTACAAGGTCAATTCATTTTATTTAAATAAATAGTCAATCAATTAAATAATTATTTGATTAAATAATTCTCTAATTAAATTTTTAAATTTAATTGATCTATCGTGTTATCTTATAGGCTCCCACTTAATTGACATTAATATAAAATATTATAAATAATAAGTGACATATAGCAGTGTATCGTTGTAGTAATTGTTCATTCAAATATCTTAATTGAACACAAGGCATAAAAAATATCATCATTGCAAAGTCTAATAATATATTTCTCGATTTGTGAGTATAAGCGCAATCACTAATGTAACCAATAAGATATTGGTTCATTTGGAATATGGTCACACACATTTCATATATCTCTCTATCGAGAGGCCCAAGAAACCACTCCTATTATGTATAAGGAATTAATCAATATACATCACTCACATCCCTTTACATGATTTATTGTAGATCCAACAACTATTATTAAAATTGTTCTGTTATAAATAATGTTTAATGGCTTCATAGATACAACTCTTCAAGTAGGTACCGTAATAACTTGAAGTCGAATGATTAGTCAATATGGTCACATGAGAATCGTTAATGACACTTACATAACTACTATATAACACTCCTATAGATGATCAATCTAATACAAATATTACTTATAATATTTATACTTATGTGAAGACTTGATATTTCATATCCATGAAATGTGAGATGTAATTATCAATTTACTCATATAATAGTCTCTATTTATTATTGTTGTCTCATTTAACAGTAAAATTTGACTAAAGATATTTAAGAATAGTGTCATTAAGTTCAATGAATCTCACGATTAAGTCACCCTTAGTGTACTATGAAAATGAATAACTATTCTAAAGACCTTATTATATTTTTTATAAATTCACATAATAAATTAAAATATCTCTTATTACTATATAAATAATCGTATCTAATGAAAATTATTCGAGTTTTTAACACATCATCTTACAGTCCGTTTGGTACAACTTTTTGAAAAAATCACTTGCAATAGTTTTCATATGTTTTTTATGTAGATTTTTTTATTAAAAAAATGATAAAATTAAAATAAATAAAAAATTAAAAATTAACAATTTCAAATGAGAAGATGTTTTGAGTAGCTTCTCTCAAAAATTATTTTCCATAATATATTTTTAAAAAATTCATTATAATTAACAAAAACTAGATATATTCAGAGTCCATTTGTTACGAATTATAAAATAAATGATTTTGATATTCAGTTATTTAAACATTATTTGTTAGATATTTTTAAAAAATAAATAAATTATTTTTGTGTTTGTCCAGCATAATAAAAATTAGTTTTTATAATAAATGATTTTTACAAGAAACTACTCAAAATAATTTATCATTTCAATCGATTTTTAGATTTTAATTTTTTTCAAAAGTTGTTACAAACATATACGAACTCTCAAAAGTGATTTTATTCTTTAAAAAGTGGTTATTTTACACACAAAAAACTAAAACAGAGGATAGACACTCATACACTTTCTATGTTTGGATGAACAAGATTGACTTAATCCAACATGTTCTATGAACTAGAGAATAGACACTCAGAGGATGAATCTTTAAAAATGATGAACCTTTAAAAGAGAGATTATACTTCATCACATAAATATTGAATCCAAGTCAAAATAAAGAGAAGATAAAATTGAGGACAAATAGTTATGAGAGAAATAATTAAAGAACAAGAGGATACAAGACAAAGGTTAACGATAATATGTTGATCTTATTCATCTTTTTACATAGAAAATAGTCAAAAAGGAAAAAAGATTGTACCTAACCTGAAAAGAAGGATCCTAAAAGTCTTGGAAAAGCAGAAAGGAAAAATACAGGGCAAGTCCAATCTTAGAGGAAGATTAAACCTCTTATCCGAGGATGGACTACAAACTCGTCCTCCTAAGCTCTTGAGTTACAAGGGCAGCTGAATGACACTTTGGTAAATCAGATTAATGATCATTGACATTTAATTAAGTCTTCAACAGTCACTTAATATTTTTCCTCATGAATTAAATTATAACCTCTACGATTAGAGGATAAACAATGCAGAAGAGATGATGAACTTAAGTTATCTATTCATCCTCACACATGAGAAAAAGAGTAAAAGTATCAAAGTACAAAACGTGTTGCCTTTGACTTATAAGGCACGCCATTGTAGGTGTTGGGAAAAGAAAAAGCCAAAAATGATAAGTCATATCAAAATTAATGAAAATCTCATCCTCATACAAACTAGATTGGATGATGGACTGCCACAGTCATCCTCTCAGCATATCTTACAGGAGGATAAATGCTAAATGACAGTTTTGCAAATAAAGACAAGTCCAAGGAAACTTAGCAAAATCTCCAACAACTATATTTTGCTAACCCACATGTTTGAAGCTCCAAAGGCAATTATAAATAAAGGAGTATTAATTTTCACACATCAAAAGAATCATCTACAAGAAAACATCTAAGTTATTCAAGTTTATCATCATTCTCTTCATTCTACACACTCTTCTAAATTTTAACAGATCTAAAGATCTTATCTTAGATATACAACTTCACATCACTATCTTATCTTAGAAAATATAAGTTGAAAAAGAGTTTCGTAAGAGGACAAGTCATTTTGAGCTATCGTGAAAACTCACATGTTTGTGAAGATTGGACGTAACCTACATTGGATGAATCAATATAAATTTGAGTGTGTTATTTTCTGTACTATCTCCTCTTTATTTATTTAACTATCACTTAAAGTTTCAAATTTCTATCATCTGACTTTTATCCTCTCGTAGAGGATACAAAGTTAAAAAAAAATTTAAAAGCTACAATATCTCTATTCAACCCCTTTTCTAGTGATATTTTAGCTATTTTACAAACTACTAAATAATCAACATACATTCTATTCATTTTCTCTACTTATCACTTTGTTTTCTTTTCTCCATATATTCTTCATCAATCAAATGAAGTGTAAATGAGGTAGGGATTAAGTTGTCCCCATTTAATTTTTTCATGGACAGAAAATTATCTTTATTTTTCTCTAGAATTAAATTAAGTCTTGTACATCATCATAAAGGGAATGAGATACAATCTTTACAATGTCGTAAAAAAATATGATTGAATTAGCAATGAGTATAAATTATCAATAAATATGAGATGATCCCAACCCAAAACATAAAGTATAATTGCTCTACAATGATTGATATTATAAGCAAAATCTTTGGACTTTGACTTATCCCTTGTTTCAACATGTATGAGTGAACCTTTGATAAAATTTTATGCATACAACTAAATAAAGAAATAGGTCTAAAATAATATAATCTTTTAGGATTATCCTTTTTAAGAATTAGAAAGATGAAGGTGCAATTGGATCTTTCACAAGTTTGCCATTGGCATGATATTCAGCCATAAACCTCATGAATTATCCTTTTATATTTTCACAAAACTAATATTAACGTCATATGAATCTCCAATTTAACTATTTGACTTAAATGTATTTTTGGTTTATCATTTTTTATTAAAAACATAATTTTAATGTTCTCATTTTTGAATTTAGAATTTTAGTCTCTCAAATTTAAGTTCGTTGATTAAATATAAATCTATTCTTCTCAAATTTATTTTTTTTATCGTAATCGATAATCGCACATTATTAAATATAATTATGTGTCATTAATAAATATGATATGTGATAAAATATAATCTCCAACTATATTGAGAGAAAAAATCATAAAATTTGTAAAATAATATAATAAAACCCCGAATTCAGAAATGATAAATTAAAAATCCATTTTATATAATTATAAGTGACTAGTAAAATTGAATATAAACTTAATTTTTAAAATATTGAGTGCAACCAACATAGATAAACCTAAATTTTAAAACTTTGGTCCACCAAAACGTTGATAATTGTGACAGGAGCCCAAAACATTTTCATGATCAATTTCCCACGTGCTCTTTCTTACACAAAAAGTGTGGCCCTACCGCATTATCTCCGTCATTACATAGCAATGGCACCCTATTATGCGACACGTACTCACTCTTTGATCTACTCCATCTCATCCACATGCATGCACTATTTTTTTTATAGAAAAAATAATAATAAATTTTACTATAATTTATTTAGATTTACGACTCAAAATCTAATATATTTATTAGTTAGATTATTTATATACTCAATTGTTTAAAATAATTATTATTTGGATACAATAAGTTCACATAGTATATTGACACTAAATAATACATGATTGTTTGTCTAAACAAAATATATAAACATATTGATAAATAAAGAAGAATAAAAATTCGTATTAATTTAAATAAGATGTAATTATCAAATTCAATATCCAAATACTTTTTTATATTTTTTCTTTGTTTTTAATTTTTTTAGGGGTATTTTTTGATTTTCTTAAAAATATGAGAATTACTTTAAATAAAATTAATACATGAACCAAGAGAAATGGTTGTAATACAAAAAATAAAAATAACTACAAAATTACTCTCTTCATCTTATATAAATTAAGTGCCTCATTTGTAATATTTATGTATCTCAAATTACATATCTTTTTATATTATCATTAATGAAGCATTAATTATTTCTTTTAATTAATATACTCTTATTTATTCTAAAATAAAAAGTCATAGGTTAAAATATACTTCTCTTAAAAATGCTAAAAAAAAAAATTTGACATTTTTTTTAAATTAATGTTTGTTTTGTTCTTTTACTTTTTAAGAATTTATTTTTATGAAACCAATGTTGATCATTTTTTTACGTTAATATGAAATAAAAATATTAATTTAATAATAGTTGTCCAAAGTACATGATTATATTTTTCAATTAACATTCAAAATCATCCAAATGTCTTACATTGATAATTGCCTATAAATTATTGTTCTTAATTTGGAATTTTATTGAAGGAGATAACAACTTTTAGAATTTTGAAAGTCAATTGAGACAAGAACTTTGTGACCTCAAACAATCATTTTAAAGTTCATTTTTATATTATTTTTTATTCAATATATCATGAGAAAATGATTAAAATTATAGAAATTTAAACTATCATTTCATTTTTATTTAATATATATATATATAATTAAATAAATTTTTAATTCTTATAAATAAATTAAAAAAACACAAAAATAATTTATAGAATTATAAAATACAACAATTTTATAAAAACTAAAAATTTATTTAATGTTAATATGTATATACATGAAATAGTCTACTCCCGAATTCAACAACTTTTCCAACTCTTTTGGCCGTCATTTGTCGACATAATAATCACAATCTATAAAAGCCAATAAACTCATATCTCCTAGTCCATAGCAACCCTAACGAATTAAACACACACATGGCTGGTTCCAATCCTACTACCACTAATAATAACAACTCATGTTCCAACAATAACACTAGTAATAATAAGTTGTACAAAGGGGTGAGGAAGAGAAAATGGGGCAAATGGGTATCTGAAATTAGACTTCCAAATAGCCGTGAGAGAATATGGTTAGGATCTTACGACACACAAGAGAAAGCCGCTCGAGCTTTCGATGCGGCTCTCTTTTGTCTGCGTGGTCGTCATGCTGGTTTCAATTTTCCTAATACACCTCTTAGCATCAATGTACCTTTTCATGGTCACAATTCTCTTTCTCCACAAGAGATTCAAGAGGTTGCTTCTAAATTTGCCAATGATCCACCAATTGAGCTTACTCAAGAAGATCAAGATCAACAAGTACCACTAGAGTCACAAAATAATAGTGCCAATTCCAATGATTCAATTTCTCTCTATGATCATAATAATGATGGGAGTGTGCAAGTAGATTATGGTGACTTGAGGATGATGGATTGGAGATTTGATGATATGTTGAATGATTTGAATGGAGTTGCTTGCTCCGATTCCGGCCTCTATTCCGGCCTAGAAAAAATGCAATACTCCGGTGAGTTACAATACTCCACTCAACTTTTTGAGGAGGATAATGTCTACCAAATTGAAGGTGAAGATGCTTTTTCAAACCATTCATTCCTTTGGAGTTGGAACTTTTGATCTTAAGGCTCTACAATCCCTTCGTTCCCTCTATCTCCCATCAACTTCAATCCTATGCAATAACTATATGGTCACTAAAAAGATATTACAAATCTATCTCTTATTATTATCGTCTTCAAAAACACAAAGTAATCCAAATTGTAAGATAATAGTTAGGTTAGAAAGGCCCTTTTTTTTATATCCCTACTTGGTCTCCACTTCCACAATAATTAAAGAAAAGAAAAATCATTTTACACTTTTTTTTGTTTGTTAATATTTTTATTTCTTCCATTTTTTTTTAAAATCACCTCACATTTCTCCAAATTCTTAGAATACACACTTAGTAGTGTGAGTTTTAAAAAAATATCGGTGAAGTGAAAAATTGAAGACATAAAAATAGTTAAAAGTGAAAAGGGTAAAATAGAGATTTTAAAATATTGTAGCGGTGGAAGACCAAGTCTATACGACAAAAGAAAATAACTTTTGTATTGAAAATGGCCATGTTTTAATCGTGCCATCTGTTCTATTGGTTAGCACTAGCTAGGGCCAAAAATAATAATGATTAGCACTTGCAAGGATCTATCAAGCACCAATGATTTTTCCCTTATATATTTTCTTTTTGTGATAATATTTGTGGATAATAATACGACTATACTATTAAATTAAACTATCAATAATAAAATGATGTATTATTTATAAATGATTTTTTTTTAACACAAACAAGTTTTTAAACTTTAACTAAAATTAAATTTTTAGTTTCAATTATAAAAATAATATATTTAATTATTAAATTTAAATTTAAATTTAAATTAAATAGATGAATATATTAAAAAAATTAATTTTAATAATTTTAATAAACATTATAATAATGTTCATACACACAAATTATTAGTTTAAATATTGATAGTACCTTTACACAATTTTTATAATTGTATATCCTTTTAAACCTATGTACTTGTCGACCTTGTCGTATAACTGGATTACTATTAAACATAAATCTTTGTATAAATAAATAAATAAAAAAGAAAATTTATGTACAAATCTATTCTGTTGTCTTTGTTTTTCCTTTATTTTATTTTTATACATTGAATTTCTTTGTTGTTTTCTGTACGTAACATGAATTATTTGGTTTCAAGTTGCAGAAAACCTCATTACTAAAATTAATTTTTCCTCTATCTAAATTAGATAAACAAATCTTTGTATTCTTCTTCCCTCCCCTTCGTTAAAATCCCTTCATTTTCGGCCCCTCTTTTATTTATTTAAGGGTCAAAGAGGATTGCACATATGTGCTTCAAGTAATTAATGAAGTGTATATGTAATATAGTTTTGGTACAAGATTGATTTATGATTCTCTAATATGTTTTACGAGGAACCTCAAAATGATAACACGAAAGAACTTTGGAATGAAACTTTGCAAATAATTTAAGTTCACGAGCTGATGACAACACTTCGAGGGACAATGATCAATGTGGATGGTAATTAATTAAACATGGATAATTATTAGAGAAATGTTAACAAGTGTTTTAGGTATACTTAATATAAAAATATATTTAGAAAATATATTAAAAATTGTGCATTTAATTAATTAAAAATCTATGTTTTATTGTTTTTAATACAAAATTTCTAGTATTTTTTAACTATTTAACAAGTGTATTTAAAATATTTGTTAGCATGACTCTAATTATTATTATGATGTTGGTAACTGGACAATACTTGTTCAGTTTTAGATTATATGTCACTTTTACAATTTCACATTAAGAAATATAGTTAATATCGTATGAAAAAATAAAAATTATAAGTTACTTTGTCTGTATTAAAATAATTGATAAATTTAAATAAAAAATTGTTTTACAATGAATATTATTTTCAAT
>JBBPBS010000115.1:6233855-6246540 GCA_037974835.1 Cicer judaicum | reverse complement strand
TTGATTTTAATAGTTTTTAGAAAACTCGTTTTTTATAATTGATTTTTTATATAAAAAAATTGATTTTTTTTTACAGACAAATACAAAACAACTAGTTTTTTCAAAAAAATAATCTTTAATTATAAAATATCAAAATCATTGTTTTAAATTTACAACAAAAATTTCATATTACTAAATAAAAATATAATTTTTTTTTCTTCTAAAGATATATTTTGGGACGGAGCTGTGATATTTTAGAACATTAAGTAACTCCAAAAAAAAAAAAGTTTAGCAAGGGACATTCTATTTTTGAAGTATGAAGCCGATTTTTTCTGGTGAAAGTATGAAGCTGACTTTTATTCAATTAAGTGGATAGGTGCACTTAAAAAAAGCATCGGATTCAAAGATATTGAAATAGATAAATACCAGTAAATGTATTAGAAAAGGACCTCTATCATTGAATATGACACAAAGTAAATCGGTGAATATTGATCCGTTTTTTAATTATGTTTCTTCATTTTTAAGATATTATTGAAAGTCATAATTTAATAGTGTATTTTATACTATTAGAAATTAAAGTTTGATAAAAAAAAATTGAAAAATTAAGAAGTTAGATTAGCATTCATCAAGTAAATTTTATAGCTTAGCAAGAATGAAACATTCTATAGATGCAGTCATAATACTTCCATCCTTTTTCTAAGTTTAGTTATCAAAGACTATTCGTATAAAAAGTTTTATATTATTGAATATTATTATTATTCATTATAAACATAAATTTAGAAACAGTTATAGTAAAAATAAAATATTTATAATAATTTAACGATTATTGTTGTCTGACCCTGTAAAAAGTTTTTACACCCAATACATATGAATTAAAGCATGTTTTTATTTGCAGGCACCGGCATTTAAAATAAAATTGAACATAAGAAACAGCTATCGTCTTCAGGCCACAATAAATTATATGGTCATGTTTCACAGTCCATCTCTACAAAAAATGAATAAAGAAAAATATTTAATTTGGATATAATTAAATCTCTTCATATAGCTAGGTGGGTCAACATTTAAACATTAACGTAACAAAATGATTTAATCAGATGTATGTGAACTATATGTTGTCGTCGGTGATAATAATTAATCTCTAAAAAAAATCTTGAATGCTTTTTCTTTTGTCCGTAAAATCTTGGAATGCTTTATTAATTAAGTCATTAAGAATGTGCAAGTTTTCAAAAGAAAAAGTGCAAGTAAAACCACCACCTATGATTTTGCTTTAATTATATGATAAAATATTTTTTGGAGAACAAAATGGTATATTCACTGTAACAATTGTAAAAAAAGTAGAAACTATGAAAATGAAAATTCACTCCAACTTGTTCTAATTAACGACAGACAATTTTCACCAAATCTTGTGTTATTTTAGGCATCGAAACCAAGGTTACAAATTAGGTCAAATCCCAATCACAAAGGTAAATGTTGCAAAAAATACAAAACATCAAGGTTGATAAAAGTTTAACTGTGCAATCTCCCCACGTATACATTTGTAGAGTAGTAATTAATAGTACATTATTTAATAAAATTCTTCCAACCCAATTTTTTTTTTAAAAATGTACAGGTAAAGCGACTGCAATGCAAATGTTGATCAAAGCAATGAAAATAAGAAGCTGACCAGCTATAACATTTGTTCCAAACTGGGAGATTGTTTGGCATTGAATCTAATTTGCAAGGTGAATAGTTCTATCATGTAATTGAATTCTATCAGTTACATCTGAATCAAAAAACAAAAAAGAAATTTAACAAAATGAAAATTTAAGGTACAAAATTAACAGAAGGAAAAAGTTGAACGTGGAGTTTCCTGATGACTATGGCTCATTGAGACCTTAATGGTACAATTCTACTACAACCCTTCTCTTTCATTCTAATCTTTTCCATTTTTTTCCCCTAAAGATCTTTTTTTTTTCCATTTTTTTCAGCATTTCTTCCCATATACATGATACAAGAATGACTACAACATCTCTATGTTCATGGATTTTCACTGTCAAAAACTTGTATACTTCTTGTTCATATCATTTGGCTCAATATATCACAACACGAATCAGGCCTGGCTGCGGTTCTATGAATTCAAGGCCCTCTTCTTCGAGTAGATAACGCTGTACAGCTATCGGAAGTCTAGCAGGAGTGCGGGAACCTCTGGTATGATGGCCGGTACCGACACAGATATATACCGGAAAACGCTGCTCCGCTGCTCTGGCTGTGCTTCTTAGCACATTCAATTCATGTTTCAGCACGTGAATCGCTTCACTAACATGGAGTCCATGTAGGTCTATCATTCTCTCATGTCCTCTTCCGTTAACCTGCATCTCTGGAGCAACAGGATTCCTGAAAAACCAACACTCACAATGACTACAGCAGTATCCAACATAAGGTACCATTTCGCATGCGGACAGAACAGCACTGCCTGACAGTTCATAATATGCACCAAACATAAAACAAAACCTGTGTCATATTTATATCCCATTTTTACTCTTTCATTAAATGTTAACTTAGAAAACCAACCAAGCAATTAGACTCATGTGGTTAATGAACTTCGAATAAGGATGTATCGTTCAGAAGAACCCAACTTTGAATTCTGGTTAAAACAAGTCTTTTGGCCAGACTTCACTTATCTCCCAACCGAACTCTAGATTATCGTTTCTCTTAGAAACCAGAGTTAAAGACAAAAAACCATAGAAAACCAACCTAAATAACAAATAGGCAAGTGTTTTTCACCTAAACGGGCCTGGCCTATAGTGTTTGCTAGTCTCTAAGTATTTGACTATTGGTGCTTCTACGTGTCTTCTCCGGGTATGCCAAAATCATCTGATACGATATTCTATCATGTTTACTACTGTAGGGGCACCCCAATTGTTTCCAACTGATAGTATTTCTAATCCAATCTCGTCGTGGGTAACCACACACTCATCATAACATTCTCATATTTGCAACACTAGGTTTACTTTCTTGTTGATTTTCACCGCTGAACACCATACAACATCGTCAATCTTGCAGGTGCGCGATAAAATTTTCCTTTTAGCTTGATAGGTCAGTTTTATTGTGTATTGCACCTTAATCATTCCCCAATTTTATCCACCCTACTTAGATTCTATTGTTGTCAAAAACAATATCATAAATGGTCAAATTCTAGTTGAACTAGCCAATTCATCTGATTGAACAGCCAACCATTTAAAAAAAAAAAAAAACTGGTAATTCACATTTGATAAATGATTTAAATTAAACTTTCTTATTTGATTCAAATTATTCGCACGAAGTCATCCCAATTTGATCAAAAGTCACATGGATAGGAAGAGCGGATAGCAGTAAGGAACAACAAACCTCTGGCGGTAAATAGATTCTTGGGCTTTCCCATGAGCTTCTTTCATATGCATGTTATGCAGCTGCCCTTTCGCACTTAGTTCCTTTGCAAGGGCCTTATTGCCAATAAGGTAGGCTTGCCGCGCCTGTTTTTAAAATTGTGAAAAATTAAACAGAAGTTACAGAAATTAGGACAGGGTCCTGCAAAATCCTCATTTTACATCTCTTCCCAATCTAGTAGGTAGAGCTTCATAGTTGAAATTCAAGTTACAAAAATGTTAGCTTCCATTCCACCAGCACATGCAAAAGTCTAAAGTTGAAAGATATAAGGGCATATTTAGTTTGAGAAAACGTCATGTGTCCTATTTTCATTTCATATTTTCACTTTTAATTACAAAACTACTACTGCCTTGTTTTCATTGTTTCCTATTATCAAACATTTGCATGGTAAACAATGTAAACAAAGTGACAGCGTTGTAGTTAAAAATGAAAATAGGAAATGTTTTTTTAAAGCAAAGAGGCCCTAAACTGAAGAAAAGACTGTTTTGGTATACACATGCCAATCACATAGAAAATGATTTTGGACATCATTATCTTGTTTAGAGTCATCTTGGTATCAGCCCAGCAGCTCTTTTAACTAAGTGATTGGACTTAAGTGGCTAATGAGCTTCCATTAAGAACGAATCCGTCGGGAGCACCCGAGTCTGGATCCTAGCTGGAACAATTCTTGATTCGGCTTTACGTACCTCCCGACCGAATTCTAGATTACCAAGAACTGGAGGGTTAAGCCAAAATAAACTCAAACATCTCTTTTGCTAAATCTACCCAACCTGCCCAAACACAACTCATTGTCGAAATTTATATAGTAGAAAAAATATATAGAATATGTAAATTATGAACCAAGAGAAAAAAACATATCAGTCAAAAAGATTAGGGAAAGCAGGTTATACAAGCCAACCCTGAAGTGTGTAGCCAAATCATCACACTATATTCTCATTAAAATACCGGTTAACTTCTCCGCAGCATGAATCAAAGACCCACCTGCTCAAAATATGCATTGCGTAAGCGTGCATGATCACGAGCCTCCTCCCTTAGTTCAGAATACATATTTGCTGCCATTCAAATTAGTTAAAGGAAATCCATATATAAAAGGAACTCATCCAAAAATGGAAAAATATGACCATAAATATTTACCAACGGAATCACCAGTTTCGAGCCAAACAGGAGCTGCTCGAGTAGAACCACGGTTCTGTAACCTATCACCAAGGTTAGCTCTCCCCTGCCCACCATTGTAGGCACTAGCAAGAACATTTAAACTCCTACTTGATCCAGTGGAAGCATCACCGGAACCATTTCTATCATACTTCCATATTCCAGAATCCTGAGAAGCCAATTTCCTGACCGCTGTAGCAAAGTCGGTAGTGCCTCTAGATGGAATAGAAGAGCTAGTTTTGAACATGAGCAATTCTTTGGCGGACAATAAGTAAGGACTTCCACTTTGTTGAACATTATCCGCAGCATATTTTGCACCAGTAGTCTGGCCATTTGTTGGAGCAAGTGCTGGAAAGTCCATTGCAGTCAGATTGGGAGATGATAGAGTCTTTGGACTCGGGTTGTGGCCGAAATTACCATCAACTTGTATCTACAAATTTGGAAAGAAAAGTAAGATAAAATCAATATAAAGGTCCCGAGTTATGAAGGATGCCAGGGAAATGAAAATATTCATGAAAGCGACAATGGTATCCACAGAATAAAAAATAAAAACCTTGAAACATAGTTGTATTACAATATCATATACCAAGAAAATATTATAAATCCAAAAAACGCAAAAAAAAATTTAATAGTCCTGAACTCCTGATAAGTTCCTATCAGGTCCCTTGATAGCTCAAAGCGAAGGGTATCAGGATTTAGAAAACAGTGATTACAATCAGGAAGCTGGATTGCATTAGAGTCGCCTCACAACTTTATGGGATGCCGGCACTTCCCTGCCAAAACAAGGCACAAGTATTGCTCTACACATTTAGCTTCCATCTATTCAAATTTAATATTCTATCAAAACATATCGCAAGATACGCATTTCCACATGAGGTATAACTATAACTGATATCAAGCAATCACATGAAAAGAGGCTTTAATAAATATGACAATTTAACCACAAAATAGCTGGTACATGAAGATCAACCCACCTCTAACTGAGTGAGCATCTCAACGGTAAGATGTAGATCGCATCCGTTGGCAAAGTAAACTTCAGCAAGGCTTTCTGATGCGAAACCAGGGAATAGAGAAGCTAAAAAATCCAAAGGATTAAAATCAGTTTCGTCCACGATAGCATTCTCAGTCAAAACATCGTTTAAGAATCCATGTGAAGCATTGTCATCATAAGCTAGTGCCTCTTGACCACTGTTAACATGAAGGTTGGTATTCCCAATCGGTCCATCCCAAGGCTTTGCCAATGAGTTCAAAAAGCTTGCTGAAGCTGGTTCCTCCCTGTAGGTTGAATTGGAAAACCTTAACTTATCAGCAAAGGAGTTTCCATTAAGGTGCTGTTGAGATAATTCCTGCTGCCCATTTAGCATAAATCTACTCCCCATTGAGGATTCATTTTCGTCGTGTATAGATAAGCCTGCTAAAGAGAGGTCATTAAGACCTTGTGGTTCTTCTTCTTCTTCCATGACCTTGAAGTCCGGGGTGATATCATCAGGGAGTTGACAACGCCAGTACCGGTGAGCCTCATCGTCAGAATTATTTGAAATGGACGATTCTGTTCGATCTAAAACTGCTTTACCAATAGAACCGGAAGTTGTAAGCCTTGTTGATGCATCTACCGAGCTAGTACTTCCAGATGGCAAGGATCTGAGGGAAAATGGAATAAACTCTGCTGCATTCGGATTCAAAGATGTTGCCTTGTTGGGCGAGCTCAGTTTCGTGTCTGTTGAAGATCCTTTCTTAGATAAACTCATTATTAACTAGACTAGAATATGAACAAAATTACTAAAACATAGATGAACTTCAAAATACAGTAATCGGAAGTTCCAGAAAATATCAACCGAACCCTGCAAAATAGTTCAATTTGATCATACTCATTGATCAACCAGATTTCCATCAAAATAACAGGAACATTAAAAAATACAAGTTTTATGCAGACAATAATTCAATAGTATGTATCACATATCACCAAACCCAAGCATCTGAACATAAAAAACAGCTCAATATTGAACCCCATCTAATCCACCACTTCTAATCGGCAAATTAAAGGAGCAGTGGAGGATATACGAAAGGCACATAACTAGGTTGAATATACCGGAAGCAACTATAGGCTGACGTTTTCAAAATTGTAACTTGGAATTGATTTTCATAAGCTTAATTGAACAATTGAGGAACTGCGTGTGAGTTACAGACACAATTCACACAAATTTTAGCAGATCTCGTGAATACAAAAAAAAAATGCAATTGAAAACACTGTCCAATTTCAGAACTAGTAAAAAAAAACTTGAGGATAAGGTTAAAACCCTAAAATTTTCAAAATCAAATAATTGAAACAATTGAATAGTTACTAAGATGAACTAAACAATTGAAATTATTGTTGAATAGTAACTACACAAAAAGCCTAATTAACACACAACCAAACTTCCAAAATTTTCAAACCCCAATTTCATAAAAACAAAAAACAAAGTACAAACAAATTAAAACCAACAGAAGACAAAAATTAAACAAAAACCAACAAGTCAAAGCATGAGGAAATATATAACACAACCTTAAATTATGAAAGCCAAAAATTTTCCTAGATCTTAAGCAATTGAACCCCTAACAGAATCAGAAAACAAAAACAAAAAGAACCAAGAAAGTCAAATTAATCAAACAGAATTAAAAAAAAATATAAAAAAAATAAAAACTAGTAATTACATAAAAACATAAGATTTAATGAGATGGGTAAGTGAAAGATCTGAAATTGATGAAGAAAAATTATACCTTTACGAATCAAAACAAAGGGATCCATAAGGGAATTACATGAAATCAAAGCGTGAAAGAGGAAGAGATGAATGAAAAAAAGTGAAGTTTTGTCTATTTCTTGTGTGGGAATTGGAACATGGAACTAGCTTCTTCAGTAATGTTATCTGAGTTATCAGGTTTTTTTTCTCTCTCTTGTTTCTAAGTTCTTTTTTTTTTTTTTTTTTGTTAGAAAACCCTTCTTAGCTAAAACTAACACCACCACCACAAAAATTCTAAAGAAGACACCCAACCTTTCGCCACTCGATTTGACCCCTCTCTCTCTCTCTCTAAAACTTCTCTCTCTTTAGTCTCTATATGACCCTCCTAGTACTGTTTACAATAATAATTAATTAATTTGTAAGATTGGGATTTGGGTAGAAAATATGCTGGCACAATTTTATTTTTTACAATTTTAGTGCATTCAATATTTTACTTTATTTTATTGACTGCAATTAATATTTTATTGTTTAATGTTAACAATGGGGTGTATCGTCTGTAAACTGACGTGATTTGAGTGATAAGCACCTCAAATAGATATATTTGGTAAATAAATTAAAAAAAATCTTAATTTCAAGTGATATGTATTTAAAAAAAATTATATAAAAAAAATTTAATATAAAAATTATGTTTAAACTCTATTTTTTAATTTAAAAGTTAATGGTAGAATCAGTCAAAAATCTTTAATAAATTATATTTTTTTACCAAGCAATTATGTTGAGAAAGAAATTTTATTTTTTCGAGTATAAATTTCTTAATTATTTCAAATAACAATAAGTTAGACGATAAAAAATGTTTATTAACTATTTAAGAAATAGAAATATTTATTAACTAAAAACTAAGTAAACCTTAAATATTTATAAAGAAAGATAAATTGTTAATTAAGATAGATTTTGATTGATCGATGATAATGATTGTTACCATGAATATTTATAGATTAACTATCAAAGCTTAAATCATATCAACCATGATACTCTAATAACTAAATATAGATCCTTAATCGTCTCAATCGATTATCGTCGTGTATAAGATTATGGGTTGCCTTTGTTTAGATTATGATTCGCATGTTATTCGACTTATTTTATTGTCTATTCTTTCTTGACCATAAGTCCTTAAAATAGTGGTAGCTTTCTCGTGTCATTGTATCTTAGTTAGTGTTTTTATCAAAAAGATAGAAAAATTGGTTGTTATCAAATTAAATTATCAATTCACACTAATTTTGAACTAAATTTAACTTTAGAAAATCAAACAATTTTTAGTGTGACTGAAAAACACTCAACTTTTTTTCCATTAATTAATTCGTAGTTATTCTATGATCTCTACATCGATTTCCAATTCAACTTCCTTTCAGCTTTCCTACCATTTTAGGGTAATAACTAAAAGTATTTTTAAATGTGAAGATACTCAAAAATTACAAATTTAACTTTTAATTAAAATTAGTTTTATAAATAAAATCAAATTTATCTTCATAGAATTCAAACCTATCAAAATCAATATACACTTTTATAATTAATTTTGATTTTTAAAAAAGCGAAATCAAACATATACCGAGTCTATGGTATGTCAAAAACACTAAAGTTATGATAGAAAATCATATGAAGTAGTTAAACATTTAAAAAAAAAAAACATGAGATGAATTAGTCTTTGGAAGATGGTATGAGATACCCTTGGGATAAAAAAGAAAAGGACAACACATCTAGAAGAATTATTTTTTCTTCCTTTTGTGCCTCTTGCAATGGACAAACGTGTAACATCCAACAACGTTAGACTAGACCTTAGATAATGTTTAGGAATTTTAATGAACCTCTAAAGCTAGAAGCCATGAGTATCCAACCTTGTTTATCCTTAGATGCATTATCAGCAAAACCATCATTTATTTGGTTTAATTGGACACTCTGTATCTATCGATAAAATCCTAAGTTTTACGTTAGAAACAGATATAATTTTAACATAGTTACACATTCACTTTATAAATCTATTTTTAGATATTAGTTACAATCTAATATAAAAATTTAAAAGTATCACATACATACTAAAATATTATAATAAATACAATGAATGCATTATATTAAATAGTCATCAAAATTTAAAAGTATTTGAAAGAGTTAACTACTAGTTGACGTCAAAATTGTGAAAGTCAATTAATTTGAGGTCTCACGTAAATCAAATATAAAAATTTATTATTAGATTAAATTATGTCAATTAAAAAATTATCTTTATAAAAAATCTCTATTATAAAAAATAATAAGTTCTGTTATATAACACTGATATTCATGTATGAAGATAATACATTATATAAAACATTCTAATTTATTTTATAAAACATTCTGCATATACATTTGTCAAAAACTTTTGCATGGAATGATGTGTGAAAAATCTTCCTTTGTAAAATTTTCACTAAATGAGTCATTTCCTTCTCATTTTACCTAATAAAGATGGTTAGTAAAAAATACATTTCATGCTTTTAAATTTTACATTAACATCTTCCACATCTATTGATCTATATCAACTCCATGTTATTAAGTAAGTTGTTGGATAGTCTTGGAAAATGCAACAACAATAATGTGTTAAATGTTTAGGATTCTTAAGAGATTTTGTCATCAACATCATCTTCCACATTTATTGAGCTACATCAACTCCATGTTATTAAGTGAATTGTTGGTGAGTCTTGGAAAATGCAACAACAATAATGTGTTAAACGTTTAGGATTCTTAAGAAATTTTATCATATCTCAATCTAAAATCTTAAGGCATTAGTTATATGAGTCACATATCTTATATATCCAATATTTCCTCAATTCTTAATTGATGTCGCACTAACTAATTACATTTGAATTCCAACAATCTCTCCCTTGAGTGTGAGTCACTCACAACCTTATATTTGATCCACACTATAATCTTCTACTCTCGCCCGCCCACCAAACTGAATCATAACTCTGATACTACTTGTTGAAGAACCTGAGAGAGCGTCACAACAACAATGAACTAAACATCTAAGAACCCTAAAAGATCTTGACACTACATCTTCACCAAAAACTTTAAAGCTTTGATAGCATTCACACTTAAGGCCTATAATTTAAGTGCATGTGGTTAGTACAAATGTTGAATGTATAAAAGAGTAAGAGAGGTGACTCATATATCTAATACTTTAAGATTTTAGATTTTTATTTGTTTCATTGTTTAAATTTATGCTATGCCACAATATAATTTTATTTGTACAATTTCAAAGATATATATTAAAATAGTTTTATTTAATGTTTTAAAACACGTAAGTATCATTCATATTAAATCTTATTTTTAAACATATATTTTCAATCCATAAGTTTTTAATTCATTTTCGGAAGACTCTTGATTTTATGTTGATATCATAATTTGCTTTAACTCATCAAATATGTTGGCTAATCCTCTTTCATAACTTTAAAAATGTTGAGTAAAAAAAACTTTAAAAATGAAATTAGTAGATTGAATTATTATTTATACAAATTAACTTAAAAAAATTACTAATTAATGGGATAGCAATAATAACTTAAAATTATTTCTGATAAAAATTTATTAACCGTACTAAAAGAAGTTATTACTAATAAATACTACTGTTTTCAGCCCATTCATTTTGTAACGAAAATGAAAAGGCCCAATCCTTTCTTTAAGGTTCATGACACAAAATACCACGAGGAATCTTTTACTTATACCCCTACCCCCACTTTAAAATTAAAACCCCAACATTAAACTTTTTTTTTTTTAAATAAAAAAATAAAAACCAAAACTTTCTGCAAACATAAACTGATAAAAGTTTTTTTTCGGTGACTAAATTTTCTGTACAAACTACTGAAAATTTAATTTATGTTTTGTAAAATTTAAATGTGTTTTGTAAAATTTAAATGTGTTTTGTAAAATTTAAATTTTGAATTTTTTTAAAATACATTTATTTTCAAAAGTTTCAAATTTTAAATTTATTAAAATACATTTGTATTTTGAAAAAGATAAATTATGTTTTATGATGCATAATTGTGTTTTTAAAAATTTAAATTTTAAAATTTTCAAAATAGTTTAAATTTGTATTTTTCATAATACAATTAAAGTTCAAATTTTTTAAATTATTTCTATGTAAATTTAAATTGAATTTTTAAGAATATATAGATTTTTGAGAAACTTGAAATTTGAATTTTGTAAAATTCAAATTAAATATAGTGAGACAAAAAAATATATTTGTTTTTAAAAAATAAAATAAATAGTTTAAGTAAAATATGGAATAACCGTATAAGTTTGTTGGTATGAGTTATAATTTTTCGATATGAGTAATACACAGATACATGGTGAAACACGGTATATTCAAAAACAAATTATCATAATTTGATACATGGTGAAACACCATATATTCAAAAACAAATTATCATATTTTTTTTTATTTCTTTTCGTACCTTAATTGTTTTAAATTTTTTTTAAATATATTTTATTTTTATTTATAGATATAATATCATAATTATCATTAAAAATTCACACACAACTAAAAATGATGTTCAAATTTAACAATGTCGACATTTTATCACTTGAGTTAAGATTTAAAATCTCTTAAAAATATATTTTTAAATTTCAACCATATATTTTATACATCTAAATCGCCTAATTAAAGATATATTTAAATTGATCAATTTAAATATATTTTAATTACTTTTAAAGAATATTATAAAATAAAAGAAGAAACCATCTATTTTTTTTAATGGGAGTTGAGCCTTTAAAAGGGTGGATCCTTTTTCCCACATTCAATCATACTTTTTCATTTTTTTTTTATTTTTTATCTTCTTCACACAATACTCACTGTAATGGGGATGTTTTTTTTGTTTGCACAAGCAAACTATATTTTTACATTTCACCAGTCATATTTCCTCGAAATCATTGCACCCAATACCTAAATACGAAGATATAAGTAAATCACAAAATTCATCGAAATTTGAGAGCAACTATATGCAAGATGGATTCTAAAGTGTGAAATGCTCTCACCTTATCTCAGTTGTCATCCCAAGTGTTAATTTGGAATACAATGGATAGATAACACTAATTTATCAATTTTTTAAAATACATTCTAAAATATTAATTCAACATTATTAAAGAAGTGAGCGTTGGAGATTTTATTATCTCATCACAATTATTGTAGACATCGTTATAAAATAATTATTTAATCAATAGTTTGAGTTGGTTATTATTATAAAATTAATTACATTAACCGTGAATAACTATTAAACCCTTAAGAAAAAAAATAAAAGTCTATTTTGATCTTTCATAAATTTTGAGATCGAATTTAATCCTTAAGAAAAAGGAAAATACTTTTTAATTTTAAAAAAAAAAAAGATTAAATTAGTTTTTATGAGAACTACAAT
>JBBPBS010000115.1:6191146-6225133 GCA_037974835.1 Cicer judaicum | reverse complement strand
TAAATAATATAAATACAAAATAACCACTCCCTTATCTTTGATAGTTTTAATTTTTATTTTTGTCTTGAAATCTTGATTCTTTTTTTTAAAATACAATACAACTAATGATGTTTTTCTTTTTGTTACTTCAAAAACCAAACACATACATTAAATACATTATACTTTTATAAAATGAATTAAAAATGAATCGAAGTAAATTCATCCATCTTTATTATTTCATATACACTTTTAAACTTAAAAAAAACTAAAAGTTAAGAACAGAGAGAATATAGAAGATGGATTGATACGTAATGACATATCACAGCAACATAAGAAATATTTTTTTGTTCAAAATAACTTAACAGTTCAATTATTATTTTAACGTCAAGTGATTAATTTATTAAGATCATTTTGAAAGAATCAAATTTTTATTAACTTTCAACTCTCTTTTTTCTTTCGCCCTCCCTTCTCTTTCTCCACCATTTCTCTCTTTTTTCATCCTAAAGGATTTTCTCTTATACCCCTTCGATTATTTCTTTTGCGAGAGAAGAAGATATAAAAAGATAGATATCATCTCTTATATTTTTCTAAAAATAAATATACACACTAACCATGAATATGATTTTTTTTACTCAATCAATGCATGTGATTTAAATCAACAATAACCCTCAAAAGATAAAGTTGAGTTCTTAGTATGTATTAAATTTCGTTTTTAGTTCATATAAAAAATATATAATTATTTAATTTTTATAGAATTATTTTGTAAACAACTTTAATTCCTTTTAGAATAAAATATATTTAATTATTATTAATTTTTTGAGTCAACTTTTATAAATTTATTTATAATATTATAAAAAATTAATTAAAAAAATTTATTTATTTAAGATAAATTAAATATAATTATTTTAAATACTAAAAAGTAAAAATAAAAACAACAAAAATATAGACTTTATAATTGAATTTTAAACTAATTTTTTATAAAAAAAGTTTTTATAATATTGTAATCATGTTTACAAAAGAAATTACTAAGAAATATATGTACTTTCTTTGTCTTACAGGCATCATAAAATGCAATTAATATAAAAAATTATTTTATTAAATTACTAATCTTAATTATTAATAAATTTTTTACAATTATCATTAAAAAGTATAATAATATTTTAAAAATTATAATAATAATTATTAAAAAATAATTAAATTTACGTTGAAAATTATAAACCATTTTCATTTAATTTTAAGACAAATTTATTTTGTTAAATTACATTATTTGTGGAAAGAGGCACTTACATAGAAAAACCACGCGGAATTCTACGGAGTGTTCGAAGTATTTCGTATGCGAACCTTGTAGTACACCGTTGTGAAATCCCGTGTATAACCTTGAAATCATCGAACTAATAAAACGGGAATAGAGGCAAGGTGCATCAAACGAAATTGTAAATGACTGAAAGCGCAAGGGCATTTCGTTAATTTCGATCGCAACAACGTACCGATTACCTAATCGTCACAACTACGAAATATACAGACACAACTTTCTGAATCATCGTACACCTTGCATTGAAAACCAAAACCCTTAAAATTTTCAAAATACACCTTTGTCTTTCCGACATCGATCTGAAAATTTCGATTAATTTTTTTTAAGATGATGCACATGACACTATATTGGGGGAAAAACGTGACACTCTTATTCGATTCGTGGAAAACTGATTCATGGACGAGTTATGTATTGAGTTTAATCGCGTGTTACGTGATTGCAATTTTCTACCAATATCTGGAGAATATTCGGATTAGGCTGAAGTTTTTCTCCGGTGAGAGATCGCCGTCTCCGGTGCCGGAGATTCAGATTCCTCTTCTGCGGTTGAATAAGGTTTCGAGAAATAAGGTTGCGGAATCGGTTCTGTTTGGTGTGAATTCAGCGATTGGGTATTTGTTGATGTTGGCTATAATGTCGTTTAATGGAGGGGTTTTTGTGGCTATTGTCGTTGGTTTAACGGTTGGTTATTTCTTCTTTAGGAGTCAGGGTGAAGAAGATGCTGCGCTTGTTGTTGATAATTCTTGTGCATGCGCTTAGTTAGTGTTTTTCTGCTTGAAATTCATTTTCTGTAATGGTACTTGTGAATCAGTTTTATCTTTTTTTTTGTGACTTTTCTGATGTGTGATTCTATTCTGTATCATCAAAATGAAATACTAAGCATATAAACTTTTGGTTCTGATGAATTAAAGTAGTAGCAATTGCCTTTTTTTTTTTTTTTTGGCACTGTGGGTAGAGGCTGTGTTGGAAATGAAAATGAATGTCTGAAATGTGTGCTTATAAAGGGGTGTATATTTTTCGTTCTTTCATAACTAGAAATGGATGGAAATGGGATGAGAAAGATGTTTCATAGGAACTAGACATGTCAATAATGATAACCGTATAAGGCTGCAAAAGGGTTTTTCTTTGCTGTTCTTGGAATCCTTCCTGATTGGGAAGAAGTTTCTGACTGCATGCATGAGTGTAACATAATTGGGAAGAAGGATTTGCAAAAATATTTTGCTATTCCAAAGCAAAAAAAAGTCATGAAAAATATGGAAATGGAGTAAACATGTGGGAGTAACGCGTTTATGTCAACTACATTTTTCTAATTTTACTTTTATACCAATTTTCTCTCTCATGCAAGTATTTCATTGAATGGTGGATATCAACTCATTACTCTCATGTTTTTTCAACATGAGGGGATCCATTCCTGAAAAATATACAGCCAAATATATATATATATATATATATATATATATATATATATATATATATATATATATATATATATATAATACCACACATAGGACATACTTGGCCAGCCCTAGTAGAAACAGGCAGGGCATAGGACAACGCTCTTCTGTTTAGGCTGACATATGCAGCAGCTAAATGGATCTGGGTTTTACCGTGAAGTAACCCTCAAATCACATGGAAATGCTGTGGGAGATCAGAGATGGGGTTTGCAAAATATGCTAGCCCAGGAACTGCATTCAACATCAACGCATGTCTTGAAGATCGTCTTATCCATGTTTACTGAAGCGAGGCCTGCTTCAACTTAAGGAGAACTTCATTCTCTTTCCAGATGGAGTCCAAGTACATATTTAATTTCATTGAGTGATTTGGCTAATATCACTGTGAAATCAAACATAAATGGCCTTCAATTCGATAATTATGAATGAAAAAGAAGATTGAATAAAGAAAAACCTTATGGATATGTCTATTTCATACTGATGTATTTCTACCGTTGGCAAAGAACCAAATCATGCCCATCAAATTTTGAACATTGTTTAGCAATTTGTAACAATCTGAGAGTCACCTAACCTATAATACGACTAAAATCAAGGACACATTCTATTGCAAAAACTATAAGCAGATACAAGAGCGTGCAGTAATGCTAGAGATTAAGACTTGTTAAAAGATGAACCACGGCATGAGAAGTTGAGCCTTTTCAGATAATATAAAAGCACTGCATTCCGACTGGTCTTCAATTTGAGGTTATTAACAGCATCCAAGGCACAACACACAAACAGGTCCATCCTCTGGTTTGTTCGACAATGGTCATCGTCAGTGTAAAATTAATAATGTGAAAGTCATGATTCATGTAATGCATTAGAGCAACAAAAAACCCGGGATTGTTGCTGCCTGCGGATCCTTTGTTGTCTATAAAACAGCCAGCAACTCCTTAAACATGAAAATTGCCACAATGCAATATGGATAATCTACATTATGTCCACACTATTGTTGATCTTCAGTTTTGAACATGGCAAGTTCACTTTCTTGCGATAGGCTCTTGTACTTAAAATTGTTTGGGAGCCATCTATGCAGTCTCTCAGGCCAGAACCTGACACCCAAGAAAGAGAGAAGCAAATTTGGTCATTAATTTTAAATTAAGGAGAAAACAAATAAGCAATGATAACCAAAGAAGGTAAATTTCAATACATAATAAAAGTCACTGTTATAACAAAGTAGTTGAACTCAAGTGGTTAATGAACTCTGTTAAGAACAATCGTTCGGGAGATCCCAAGTCCGAATCCTGCCTAGAACAATCCTTGGCCATGCTAATTTACCTACCGACTAAATTCTAGACTATCAGGGCTTCTTTCCCTTAAGAAGGAAGGGTTAAAGCCAAAAACAGAAAGTCACATGTCATGAGGGGGAGAAAAGAAACGAGAGCCTAATAATTTTGGACTTTCTGCACCAAACTAACCCCCCAAGTGCTAGTGAATCGACAAATAATTGCCAAAGTACAAGGGCACAGAGTAGAGATGATGAAAGTCACATGGAAATCCCTTGGAAAATAGAATAGATTCAGGACTTACTTGTCCAGTCTTTCGCAAATTACCCGACGAACAGAAGAATTGAGACCATAAGCAATTGAGTTAAAAAGGCCCTGCAATAAATAGACAAAAGTGAGAAAGCTCAGCGAGATGCGATAATACTACTTTTCACGAGGTAGCCATTGATGTTCATTCTAAACTTGACACCAAATCTGAACCAAGGGATGCCAATTACATAAACTGAAAAAGCATAAAACATTTCCGCCAAATGGAAAGCAATTAACTGCAGTGATGTCATGCAGTTCCCTCATGTGAGTTAAAAATGATTTCAAGTGCTATGTTTAGTGTAACTGGGGAAATTTCCATATTATTTACGAACTCATAATCATGCTATGAATGAGGTGAGGCTCACAACGAAAAATTCTTAAATTGCCATATCTTCTAAAACAATTTTGATTCTGTCCTAGGCTACTTGTGTTTAAAAGATAAATTGCAAGAATTAACCTCCTAATGTTCATATGCAAAGAAAAAACATGGACTTAAATTGAATTATATCAAACCACAACAAAACATAGACAAACATTAAAAAAATTGCACTTAGGGTAAACAGATGATGGGAAATGCCCCTTATGAGCCAGTATAATAAAAGTTGTACTCTTGCTAATATACCAGTATTCTGATGAATGCCCACTTTGTTAAAATTATCATATTTTTTGTTTAAATATGTTGGCAGATGGGGACCTTAGGAGATGAGTGGAATTGATGAAAAGATTACTACAAAAGATAAAACTGAAAACAATATGGTTACTTGTAGATACCATAAGGGCAGCCATTCCGACGTCAAGAAGTGAGAGCCAAAATATCTTGTGGTTAGGTTCAAAAAAGTCATGAATTCGGTTAATAGTGCCAAAAGCCCACGATCCTATTAGAATTAGCGGATAGTATCCCCAGCGATTCAAAGCCTGCAATGCAAAATCCAAAATACTCATGTATTGTTCAATTGCAACATAGATGCTACACAGGTAACAACAGTTTTATCAACTTAAGCAATGGGTTCAAGCATTGATATAAGTAAACTTTTGAAAATCCAAACAAAAAATGTAGGAGTTGGAGATCTCTAAACAACATTAGAAACAAAAGAAAATCATGTTAATGTTGTTTTTTATCAATGAAAAAAATGCAAGGAGTAAATTATGATAGAAACATCTTCTGTGAAAATTTTCTTTAATTCCAAAATAAACCATTCAGAGTGATCAATAAGGCATTTGAACAGAATAACACATTACAACGAACATGCCACAAGACAAATTGCAGCAGGTGAAGTATGAAAGGGACAAAAGATAACTACATGAAAGTAGCTAGGTACAGCTGAAAGCATATCTTGTGATTTTATTTTATTTTGGGTTGTACTAGACTCACCAATTCTAATTAAATCCAGAAACAAAACATGTAAGGAAAAAGGAAAACGATCTTAAGCCATCTTTTAAAATACTAAAAAATGTTTATAATAATGATTTCATGAGGCATTTTCATATATTCTAACAGAAACATCAATGATCAAACAACATTAGTATAAATACCCTCATGTTGTCTCTTGTATCTGAGACATAAGCTTGGCCTGACATGCCAACTGCCATCTGAAATTTCATAAGAAACAAGTGCTCAGAAAGTGACTGAAGAAGCAATATGTTTAGTTTGAAAAAGAATTAACAAAATCAGATACATACACGGGTTGCATTATTCAGCATGCGTATTACTTGCAAGTATGTAAACCCATTATACAGAATTGCACCCCAAAGTGGCATGTAAAATGTAACAAAATGAACTGCCTGCATAGAAAGAGGAACATGTTTTTAGTTGACAGGTAAAAGCAAAATTACTAGAGTAGTTTGATAAGCAAAATACATATACAAATGCAGTGGATATGCAATCCAAAGTTTCAGAAAATTTGGAGGTGTCTCTTGTTATTCTGTTTTCTTTATAATATTCATTACAACTGCAATCTTATTTTGGATAATACCATAATGGGGAGCATGCAAAGCACTTTAAAAAATCGAGGGTAGAATGCCATATAGAAATTTTGAATGTCAGAAAAGTTTGCTCGAATGGATATTTCCCTGCTGTTAATTTTAGCTGTTTTGCATGTTAACCTACATATTTGATTTTGAGAACAAAAATTGCAATGTGAAAAACATTCCTATCATAGGTAAATATGAGCTTACATTCATTTCCTCCAATCCTTTTTGCATTCATAGGAGGTCCTAATTAGTGTTTATTTTAATTTTCATAAAAATCCTAATGTTTTATCTTTGAAATAATAGCATAGCTAAATAGGGAGGACAAATTGTTGTTAAAAATCAATCAGAGGCCAATAACACTTCCATGCTTTAGAAAAGTCAATATACATTTAGTTCTTAGAATTAAAAAGGGGCGAAAACTTTACTCCATTGCTAGAATCTGTGCCTCAGTTAGCGAGTTAAAGTTCCATCATTTACCATATCTAAAACAAAAATAATGAGGGGGGAAAAGATATTTACAAACGTTTCCAGGAGTTATATATAAAAACATGTGACCTGTGTTCCTATTACTACTTGCCTTCCCTGTGAGACCTGTTTGAGTCCAACACCATGCACCAAAATGTCTATGGTCATTACCAAATGAGCGCATAACTGTCATAACCAAGGAAGTGCCTATAAAAAAAAGAAAAAGAAACATCAAACAAGTTTTCTTCAGTGTAAGTTGCTAATGGAATTGGAAATGCTGTAGTTGAAAGTCCTACTCTTAATACATAAGCAAAGCTATTCCATAAGCACTAATTTGTACAAGAGATTCATTTTCAAATTAAATATCATGGGATTGGGATGCCATAGGACATGAAGATTATCGTAAGAATAGGCCATTTCTCAAAGCTACAATTTTTAAAGCCGATTCATCAATAGAAAGCATACCCCAAACATATAAATGGAACATGGCCTCTAAATCTTCAACATCTGTTTTGTGTTTCACAACAGTGCGGTGTAGGGTAAAAGCAATTGTTGTAGTCCAAAGGAAAGATGCCACGCAAAAGAAATGTGTACTATATCCCTGAGCATAACAAATGAAACTTTTGGATGGGTCCCTGTATCAAAATGAAACTTCTATCAATCACACGATGAACATCTTCAGTTGATACATACATTTGAAGAAAATTGCACTTGATCTGGCAGGTATACCCTATTATGCTGAAGAAACTGCAAAGCATATCCTGCAACATGTGAAAATGTCATAAAGAGAGCATTATGGCTAGAAAAAGATAAACGATTCCTGAAGGACCAACTTCTCGATTGTAAAACAGCATTACAAATGCAAATTAAGCAGCTAAGGGGAACAAATAGCAAGAAAGACTACGAAAGATGGTATTATGACGCAAAACAGTTTACTAAATACCTAACAATTTTCATCAACAAAATGTAAGTTTTACAAATTACCACCACCATTGAAGTCAATAACAAGCAGGTACAACTGATAAATTTTACAACCTATATATTAAATAGACAAGCTTAATCTAATTACTAGCTCACTAGGTATAACTAATATTCCTAAACATATTAAAAGATATTTGGAATCCAAATTATTTGCAATAACAAAATAGGTAAAACTTGGTACAATGGGAATTAGACTAAAATGGTGGCAAAAAGGGCTTGCTGAGATTCAATTGTAGGATTAAGCAGTCCTTAACTAAACTTAGTGTCTATTAAGCACCAAAAATTCAGATTTGAAGATGCAATTGATGTTTGACATGTGTTGGTGCCTGAAATCGACACGACAGACACCTACACATTATATTCAATCACATTAATTTTCTAAAATTATTATCGGTACCGATGTGTCAGAGTCCTTGTTGTGTCCAGTCCGTGTTTGTATAGGTGCTTCATAGCTTAGTGTAAAGCAAATGTTCTTGACCATTAGACTCTTAACTAATTATAGTTCTACTTAGAATTACATTTGAATTTTACTGAATTTGCTTAAACCTATCTTCCGAGTAGTGAATACCTAACTGAAAAAAGCTCCAAATAATGGTTTCTATGCTCATTCGTTCCAAAATCTAATTGACTAATTACGTCAATGAGAAGCAACAACTAGATGCTAAGTACAAAAATGAAGCAAGTAGATTGACACCAACAACTATAACAAAATCCAAAACGCATTTAATTAACAACTAAACTAAAAAATCAATAATTCGAAGCAATATTTGAAAACATAGAGGAAACTCAGAGTTTTAGATCTGAGACGAAGAATAAAAATATAGAAAGAAAGAAAAGGATGCATACTGAGAGAGCGAGATAGAAAACGAGCTTGAAGGAAAACTTGCGGAGCTCTTTGAAGAGAAGGTAGCATAGTACAATGAAACTGGACCCAACAAAGGAGAGACTCGACGCACCGATGTTAACCGCCGTCAGAATCCCGCGATCGTGAGTCGTTAGAGTGCCACCGACGGCGACGGAGGTCGCCATTGCGAAGGAAGAGTTCACGATCGCCGATCAACTTGTTCGTTCTGAGTTGCAGTAAAGTGATTCACTGATGATTAAGAAGGAAAATCGAAGTGAAATTGAAACAGATTTTTTCCTTTTCTTTTTTGGTTTTGTGGAACAAGAATAATCAGGTTCTGAATTCTGATTGGTTATAATGGTATGGGTATAGGAAAAAATTTACATTACAAAAAAGAAACTAAACTTAAGACAAACAAAAAAAAATTTAACTAAAAAAGATTAAATACTTTATAAAAAAAAGGATTAAATATGATTTTTTATTAATTTTTTGGTCAAACAAAATTATTTTTATAACTTAAATTCGTAAACAATATATATATATATATTCATTTTCAGGAGATCATGATTATATTAAAAAAACAGTGATTATTTCATTTTTAATAGGGATTGACATACTTACATAAAAACATAAATATGCTAAGACCCAAAAAAGAAAAATTTGATATTTGGCAAATTGTAATTTTAACTAAAAAAAATGGTGATTATTCCATTCCTTCCATGTCAAAATAACCATCACATTTGAAAAAAACATGTTTATCTAAAAATCATGGTTACTTTTAAATTTTAATGTAATTTTAAATAATACTATCAACTTATTAATACATAGATAGTTAACAAAAATAATTTAATAAAATCTATATTTTTATTTATAATTTTTTTAATATATATAAAATAATCAAATACGATAATTATTTTAGTAAATACATAAATAAAGATAAATAATACATGATTAAATAATTTCTTCGTATATTTTTATTTTAAAAAATATGATAAATAATTAATAATACAACTATAAAATATTAAATTTAAATTCAGTATAATATATTTAACCTAATAATATCGTTATTTATCAATTAAATTAAATTTTAATAAATAACGTTACAACTTTTTTTAATTGATCAAACTAAGATGATCTTTTGGAAAAAATAATAAATTTTCATTTTTATCAAACTACGATTTGAAATCCAAAAATCATAAACACTATCCAAGAATAATTTTGTCAAATATATTACTTGTGAATAAAATTGATGAGTTTGTATATTCTATATACTAGAGTTTGAAGATATCTCCAAACTAGAATACAAAGATGTTTTCTTGGAGTACGTTATCAAACCTTTATCACTTTTGATAACTTGAGTTTCCATGTGGTAGTACTTATTAGATATAGAAATATCTAGTTGTATGAGGGAAAATCATAGTACTTATTCCATTAAAGATTTCACTCATCCATCAAGATTAAATAATTGAGATTTTGAATTCTTGATTTGTCAATGTGAAACATCTTATCTATATCTAAAGACATAGACAAACAAACTATAGGGACAGAAGAAAATTCTTAACACTAGGAATTCGGACCTATAGTTTTGAATCATACTTTATAATTTTGAAGTTCAACCTATCCCTTACAAAATGAAATAAGAATATCACTTTTTTTTTTCTTTTTCTTTATTTCTTTTTTGTAAGTTAATTTTTTGTTTGTATATGCTAAAATATTTATCTACTTTGGTGAGGAGTGCTAGTTGGTAGTACTATATTTGATCTTTGTCACCATTTTCACTTACGGCCACATAAACAAAAGGACCAATGAAAACATCGTCAAAATCTTGAAGTGGTTCCAAAATCTTAATAACATCACTCATGGAAGGTCTTGGATTTGGGTGGTGACACAAACATTTGAAAGCCAACATAGCAACCTTTATAGCTCCTTTAATAGGAAATTGACCTTCAAGTCTACGGTCTATGATACGGTGTAGTTTCTTTGGATCTCTTAACATAGGCCTTGCCCATTCCACTAAGCTCTTCCCTCTTTTTGATTGCAGGGACTTCTCCACTACCCTTTTTCCTGTAAGCAATTCCAATAGAACCACTCCATAGCTATACACATCACTTTTTGTTGTGAGGTGACCTATATATAAATATAATTAATTAGATCAGAATTATTTTCTTCATAACAAAATATAAACAAAAATGAAATTTAAAAAATTTAATATATTTAAACTAAATACTTAACCAAATAAAATACTTTATTTGAGAAAAGCTCAAGTTCATGATTTTTTTTCATTTATTTTTAGTTATGTATGAATACTTCTATTAATTTTTTATGTATAGTTTTGGATTAGTTTATTTGAATTTTTCTACTGACATAAACATATATGATTTAAAAAAGTTTATTGAAAGAAATTATAACATATTTATAAAATAAAATTGGTTTATTTCTCTAAGTTTTTCAAAATAGCTCACAAAAAGAGCTTGTATAACTAATATGAAAAATAATTTCACTTTAATTTATCTTTTGCTATAGAGATAACTTAACCATAAATACTTATATTACAATTAAATGTTGTTTATCGAGACATGACCTAACTGTTTTAGGTAGATTGTTTTTAAAAAAAGGTCCACAAGTGCAAATTGGGTCAACATATTAAAGTTTTGATGTTTTCACGACAACGATTGAGGCTACATCAACCGCATTTAACTGCAATCTCTGCAATGTTAAGAATCGAGATACAAGCGACGAAAACCTTGGTTTTAGGCGGCATTACATGAAGTTGGAACTAGGTTAATATTTTGCATGGTAGTGTAAATATACCTGTCATGATGTACTCGGGAGCAGCATAACCATGTGTTCCCATTATACGTGTTGTTACATGTGTTTCTTCCCCTTCAGGTCCATCCTTAGCTAGTCCAAAATCTGAGAGTTTAGCTGTATAATCCTATATTTTGAGGGAGATAAAAAGGTCCAAGTTAATTTCCTAATATATCATAAGGTGTGTTCATTGACCGAATTCAATTCAATTTCATTTTTTTTCAAATTATTATTAGTGTTAATAAGTCAATCTGGTGTATGTGTTTATGTTATAGATAACATACCGAGTCTAGTAAAATATTTGAAGCTTTGAAATCTCTATATATTACAGGTTTATCTGCTTCATGAAGGAAAGCCAAACCCTTAGCAGCTCCTAATGCAATTTTCATCCTAGTTGACCATGGCATAGCAGCAGAGTACCCTGCATAATTGTTGGTTTATGGTAAAGAATCCAAATTCTTGTGTTAAGTGTAAGAGTTTCTCATCATACTCAAAACAAAACTAATAATAGATTTGAAACAAATAAGTGTGTTTCATTAATACATATAAAACATATATAAGAACAAAATTATTTAGTCATCATGATCTTGTAATTGATCAAGTTTGACTTTAAGTGAGTTACTACTATAATCAGAAATAGATAAATAAATAACTTATGGACTTTATGTACTAAAAATGAAAAAGTCTTAATGATTATATACTATCTACTTAATTTAATTTCTGACTTTTTAAGAAAAGAGTGAGAAAAGTATGAGAATAATTAGAAGATAGAAAAGAAACATACTTCTGAATAGTTGATTCTCCAAGCTACCTCTGGGCATGTATTCATACACCAAAAGCCTGTGTTCATCTTCATAACAATATCCAATTAACTTCACAAGATGTGGATGCCTTAACTGTCCAAGAAATATAATCTCTGCCTAGAAAATAAAAATAAAAAAGTTCAAAACAACATTTTTTTTTCATACATCTTCTAAGATACAAATATATTATTTTTCACAAATTGTGGTATTTTGTGTAGGAAATATGTAATCTTAAAATTGATTTTTGACGAACAAATTGAATACCATCAATTTCAAAGATAACCTCTAATACATTTTTCAAATATAAAAAAGTTCAGTATCCTACTATCAACAAAAGAAAATGTAAATTAAACAAGACCCTTTTATATGTTAATTAAGAAAGCTAACCAGCCACTCCCTATGACCTTGCAAGCCATCCAAATCCAAACATTTAACAGCAACAGTTTGAGCCTTTAAACCTTGCCTAAGTTTATCATCAACAAAGCCTTTATAAACAGGTCCAAAACCACCTTCACCTAACATATTACTCCATGAGAAACTATGTGTTGCTTCCTTTAGCTCCTCTAAGGTGAATGCATAAAGTTTAGAGCCAGCAAAAGATATTGAAAGATCTTCAATTGCTTGAGTTGAACTTGAATTGCTTATATCTGATAAACATAGCCTTTGGAAAGACCCTTGTTTTAAAACTTGTTCCTTTGATTCCTCCAAAGGGTATTTGCTTTTGTAACAATTTAGGATCAAGATCATGGATTTCCATGTTACCTTTTTAGTAGTCATCTAGAATTTTTAGTATAGTGTATGTGCAATAACTTTAATGTTCTTTTTTTTTTTTCACAAGCAATTAACCTCTACTTTTGAATATAAAAGATTGAGAAAACCGACATAAAAATATTAATGATTGATGCCGTTTGAAAAATATTAATAATTGAAAGATGAGAAATTCATAGTACGTATACCTTCACCTACTACCTTATAAGAGAATTTGTGTGAGATTTCTTGTTGAATGTAGATGGTATAAAGTTGCACATATATGCATGAATGTTGATTTTTTTTATTATATTTTAATTTTTTAGTGAATAAATTCTTTCTAAGAAATTGGAAGTCAAACATGGTGAAAATAGACTAAATTTTATAATATGACTAAAAATTGTATTTCAGAAAGCGAATGCTTTGTGCATATTTAGTTTGAAGTGGCGAATAACACTTGCAGTAAAAGTATTTTTTATTGGATAACTTAACTTCGATTTTATATTTAGTGCAATCATTAACTAGATTAGTCAAATCAAGTTTGACTTTAAACTTAACTTGACATAGAAGTAAAATATTAAATATTTATTTTATGTTATTGGTGTCATTTGACATACATTATTTGATAAGTTGAAGTGTAAATACATTATTTGATAAGTTGAAGTATAAATAGTTAAGTTGATCTTTGTCGACTAAAAATAGATAAATATTTGTTTTAAAATTTTGAAATGAAATATAATATTAAAGTTTTTAAAAATTATAAATTTTAATTTATTGTTGCTGCCCAACTCCTCCTGTTTTATAATTTTATTATCTTTTAATTTATATATAACATTATACTAGTCTTACGATTTTTGGTTGTTACATATTCAAAAGTATTTTTGATAAGTATCATCTGAATAAATCACATTTGATAAGATTTAATCAACTTGGTCTTCATATTTATTAGCTAAATTTTAGAAAAGGTAATACATGATTGAAATCGCCAATACTTTTATTATTTTATTAATGTTTTTATGTTCTTCCTTAGTCTCAAATACTAACTAGACAGCACTGTACAATTTAAGCTAGCAAAATAAAATTTAACTCTTTTATTTTTGTGAATAGCAAAATAAAATTGAACTCTTTTTATTTTTATGAATGATTTTTTATATAACTTTCATGATTATTGTCATACATATCTTCAATTTATTATTGGTCAAGTAACTTGCCTACCTGTTGACTTCAATGTTAAACAAAACTTCCCCTACCAAACCCCCTTCAAAAATATCGTATGTACTATCTCTCTCCACCTTGCATTCCCTTGCCGTCCACATATTGTGTTTAGCAATTCATGTACATTCTCCGGAATGATCGCATAATGGAGAGCTCTAACATAATTCCATTAATTGTAAACCAACAATTACATTATCAAATATTTGTTGCACACATCAAATCATTTATTTAATCATTCAATAGACAGGGTGTATATTGTAGATAACAATAAAAAACTTCTTTGTATTTCGCTAAATCTATCTGATATATATTTTATTTCTCAATGTTGTGTAGATATAATTTTTTAAAATTTGTAAGGTTAATTCATCTGATAAATATTAATATTATTAAATTAAATATTATAATTTGTATTTGAATTTGAGATGTTGTAGTAATCATATATGAGTGTCTTTGTCATTTCATTTAAAAAGAGAAAAAAAAAAAAAACTCTTTTGGACTATAATTGTTGTTAGGATATCATTATCACACGTTAGCAAGAGACAACGACACGTTTCTTTTAAATCTTAATAATGTGATTCAACAAGGGGACAGCTTCTAGAATAACTTCAAGCAACGCATGTTCATATATAATAAGTTTGATCTTGGATTTGTTTTATTTTTGTTATATGGACTTGATCATTTTTTTTTCATAGAGTCGTATAAAAGCAATCAAATGCGCCTGCCTCAATACAGCCAAAAGGACTTTAGAAGGGTTTAGATATTATTTTGAAATCTATTGTAAGATAAATAATTTAAAATAGTGAAAAAAATATGCAATATGATGGGAAGGTCAAAGAAAAAGGTTCAAGTGTTGAACAAATTAATCTAACCCACAACCACTTCCATCGCTCATAGAAAACATTTGTAAAATAGCAAAAGTAATAATCATTTGGAAAATGGATTATCTAAGGCTTAATGCAACCTCTATAAATAGTGGAGGGAAAATTCTAGTTAAAAGATCCTTGCACCCTAAGGAAAGAGATTAGTTTTGCAACCTCTACAAATAAATATAGATCAACCACTTCAAGTTAGAGAGGAGGCCAAAAACAATTACCATTATATATATGTATATGTATATGTATATGTATATGTATATGTATATGTATATGTATATGTATATGTATATGTATATGTATATGTATATGTATATGTATATGTATATGTATATGTATATGTATATGTATATGTATATGTATATGTATATGTATATGTATATGTATATGTATATGTATATGTATATGTATATGTATATGTATATGTATATGTATATGTATATGTATATGTATATATAAGCATGAGCAAGCACCTCATCATCAAAAGGCTTATCTAAATCTCCATTAATTCCCCAACGCATGCTTATCCTTACATTGCCAAGGAAGTTGGTTTACTCAATACGTTTTCTGATGATAGCTTAATAGTATTCAATTTTTATACTTAATTAAATATTGTAAGTATGAATACTTAAATCATTTTGAAAGATTACTAAAGTATATCATAATTAAGAATCAACGATATAAAATAATACTCTGTTTATCTTACCCCTTTCTCTCTCACATGTATATATAAAACACATGTGTCAAGGAACTATTCAAGAAATCAAAATAGAAATAGCAACTACTAAATGAAAATAAAAGTAATTAATTAGCATTTAAAAATGATATTTTTGAATAATAATTAAATTAGTGTGATAAATGCTTTTTAGGATAATCCTAAACTCAACCAAAACGACCTCAAAAGAACTTACTAATTTACAATTTTTTTCAAAATTTGAACTAATTAATTCTTCTCATAAATGAATGCTTACCAACAAGAAAAATATACAATTGATTCTAATACACTTGTCACCTCACTTGAATTTTAGCGTTTATAAATACACCACTTTGTTCAAAGAACAAAGTCTGCGTCATATCTTTACTACTTTGGTTGTGAACTCAAATCCTTAGCGGATCAACTATAGAATTAAAAATGAGTAAAGAAAAATTACTACCAATTTATTATTTTTGCCTAGAGCATGTTTGAGGTCTAATATACAAACAGATATTTTCACAAGCCTAATAATACAATTGGTCACGTGTATGGATCAAAATAAATATGAATGCACCAAATGTATGTTTCACACTATAAAACAAAAAAGAAAAACTAGAATCAAAGGCACTATTATGCATCCATCCTTGTCTTTCCCCAACTTGCATTGTTGAAGTACGCAAGCGAAGCGTGCAACTATGTTGCTATAGCAACAATAGCAAGTGTTTGTTTTATATATATATATATATATATATATATATATATATATATATATATATATATATATATATATATATATATATATATATATATATATATATATGATATTAGATTTGGACGGTTTTTGTTTTATGAGCTGGAATACCTTTAATAAATTTTGTTTTATATATATATATATATATATATGATATTAGATTTGGACGGTTTTTGTTTTATGAGCTGGAATACCTTTAATAAATTTTGTTTGTAACCTTTCCTCATTCTTCTCTAAACTAATTTTTGACTCCAAACTTTAAACTAATTAGAACTGAGAAATTTAACAAATTAAAAAGAAAAGGCCAAACTATAGTCAACTTCAATTTACTCACAAAGTACAGAGGATTAGTATTAATTACAAATAATATATGACAATTCCAAATTATTTTCCTCACAGATATATAATTCTATGTTTCTATAAAATTTTGTACACTACATACAATTACTTGTTATCACTTAGGAAGCAAATACTATTTGATGAAGGAACATTAATACAATAAAGAAAGGTAAAATATGATTAGAAAAATGAGATGCACATGAGGCATAATAATAGTAATAGGGATATGGATAGTTATGTGGTGAATCACCAATTACGTTAGGTTGTCCTTGTGTTGAGCCTGAAGAAGGTGAGGGTTTCAAAGGTGGTGGAGGAGCTTCCCCTGAAGAATGTGATGAAGGGGCCGGCGGCGACATAGTCAAAAGTGGTGGTGGAAGACTTAGTGATGGTGGAGGATATGATTTTGGAAGTGAAGGAGAAGGAGGAGGAGAATGTGATGTTGTGAGTGGAAGTGGTGGTGGATATGATGTTAATAAAGGAGGTGGTGGTGGATTTTGTGTTAGGAGTGGAGAATTTGGAGGGTGTATGAGTGGAAAAGGGGGTGTATATGATGTTAATAAAGGAGGAGGTGGAGGATTATTGTTATTTGGTGTTAGGAGTGAAGGAGGAGGATGATTTGAATTTGATGTTACTAGTTTAGGAGGAGGTGGTGAACATATTGTAGGACATGTGACACATTCACTAATGCATAATAAACCACTTGATGGCTCTTCTTCAACTTTGTCTTCAATCTCCAATGTCATTCTTGCAAACAAAGCTAGTAACATGAATACAACATTTGTGGTCCATTGAAACCAACTTTTTTTGGTGAATCCTAGATTTTTGTTATGGCCCATTTGAGCTTAAGTAGCTAGGTTGCTCGTGTTTGGAGAAAATAAGGAAGGTGTGTTTATATGGCAAGGTGCATTGTCAGATAGTCAGATTTGGGTTAGAGATTATATAGATTGAATGAAATAATGTTGGAGAATATGTTGGTATTTGTTTATAGCTTTGCATTTGGTATTTTGGAAGCTAGAAGTTTGAGTTATATTCTTTGATGCTTGCTTAGTTAAGTGGTGTTGTATGTGGAGGAAAAGTATTCATTCCCCTACTTTATTTTGGCCCATAGTATTTTTTCTAATAAATTACTTTAGAGTTCTTTGAATTATTTGAAGATTTCTCAATAAGATTCAGAGCTATGAAAAGTAGTAATTGAGTCTCTCAAGTAGCCATTAAATTGTAATTCAATGCCTCAACTAATCAGTTTTTATAAATATTTTAACTTTTAAATAGTTTATTGTTAGGTTCATAAATTTATGAATGAAATTACAAATTATTTAGAAGGCCACTAGAAATATAAATGCTAATTATTTAAAAGTTTAGAGACAATTAACTTGTTTTAGTTTAGAATTTTAATTACATTAATTTGTAGACAATTTGTATACCATCTAAGAAGTTGTCATCCATAGAAACACTTATTCTACTTTATCTTAGATACTCTAGACCAAATTTGACATTCTTCTTTTACTCTTTATTTTTATTTTACGCTTGTGCAAAATGTTCATTTTGTATTATTTATGATCAATTAATTTTCTCTTTTTAAAATAGTTTATTGACAAAATTTATATGTTGTGGTATTAAATGTACATAAAAGAAGAAGTGTGAGTTCAAATTTATATGTATTTAAAGGATTAATTCAATAGTATGAATGGAAAACTGTTGATATGAAATAGACCAATCCCCCTTCAAGTCCACTAAAATGAGTGAAAATTTATTTGGTCCTCACATTCTCTCGAAACATATGAAATGAGTATTTAGTATTTTTTTATCTCTTACTATTTGATAGGCAATTTTTTTAAATTATTAATATTTCAACAATTTCAATTTTTTATAAATTTTTTTGAAAATTACATTTCAAAAGTTGTGTTTATACAATTTTTTTTTATTTTTAAATTATAGAAAAACTATATTTTGAAAGTTTCACGTTCATCCAAATTTTCGACATTTTATTAAACTTCAAAAAAATTGCATATCAGAAATTTCACATTCATCAAAACTTTCAAAAAAATTTAAACTTTTAACAAAAATTGCATTTCGAAAGTTATATATTCATCCAAATTTTTTATAATCTTTTAAACTATAAAAAAAATTGTATTTCAGAAATTTCATATTTATCTAAAGTTTCAAAATTCTTTTAAATTTTTGTAAAAATTGTATTTCAAAAGTTTCATATTCATCCATATTTAAAAAAAAATTAAAAAAACTTTTAAAACAATTACATTTAAGAAGTTTCACATTCATCCAAATTTACAAATATTATTTCAAAATTATAAAAATTGCATTTAAGAACTTTCATAATGATAAAAAATTTTGAAATTCTTTTAAACTTTTCGAAAGTTTCACATTGATCTATATTTTCAATTTTTTCTAAAACTTTTGCATAAAATTTGCATTTAAAAAATTTTACATTCATATAAAAGTTTGATTTCTGTTAAACATTTTGAAAATTTTAACTATCAAATAATATCATGGAAGTGAGAGATAAAGATAACCGGATAAATGATAGTTTTCTGTTTACTAGGGCTGGTTTCTATTTGGGGGTCTAGCAACCTCTTGTTTAATAAAGTATTATTATGCAAAGTCTATTTTTTTACTAAAAATTATTATAAGAAGTTCTATTGATTTAAAAATGTTTGAATAAAATATATCTTACCTTGAGCATAAAATAAACTGGAATGAAATTTTTATGCAACGGTGACAATGAGATACCAACAATAAATTAATCTAATGGTGTGAGTTCATTTTTAGTGAAACCTATACTTTTTTTAGACAAGTTCAAACCTCCTGATAAGTAATTGTGAGATCATATAAAGTGTATTATGTTGGAGAGGAATGGAAAGAAGAAGAGGAGGACGGTTATATTATTTTAAATTTGAGTTGTGTTGTTTCAATATGTAGTAATTAAAAGCACAAATATAGCTTCATTACAATGACACATCTCTTCCATGATACATTTTCTTTAGACTTCAAAGTCCAAACTCACAATTATGGCATCTCTAATCAACTTAACAAATAGATTATAATACTAAATCGCAAATCAAATAGAGTTTGTTAGTTGTAGTTTTTGTCGTAACAAAATTACTCTTTAAACAAATTAAGGTTTAATTGCAGTTTTAATCCCTCTATTTTAATTGAATTACGAAAGAAGTCATCCCATTTTGTTTCTCCCTAGTTTTGGTCTTCAAACATAATTTTAGTCTAAAATTTGATAAAATTTCATTTTTTAAAATTGTACTACACCATTTATAATTATAGATTTCAGGTACATATATTGAAAATGAGAATGAGATATTGAAGCATGGTATTACTTGAATAAATACAAAAAAAAAAAAATGAAATTTTATAAAGTTTTGGACCACAATTATGTTTGAGGGACCAAAAATGGGGAGAAACAAAATGGGGGAACTACTTTCACGGTTGAGCTAAAATAAGAGGATTAAAACTGCAATTAACCCAAAAATTAATTACTTTTGAAATTTTTATTTAATTTCTAATAAACGTTACATTTCAATTTTGTTTCTTATCTATAAATATATAATTCCACTCCCTATTCTCTAAATAATCTCGTTATTTACATATAAAGTTATGATTATGATTTTTTTTAATAAAAAATTAATTTAATTGCAGTTTTAATTTCTATTTTTATTGATTTATAAAATTGATCTTCAATTTTAAAAGTTAATAATGTTGATTTTTTTTTTTGATTTTTTTAACTAAAAAATAGTGATAGCGATGTGACATATTTTAAATAACGTGTTATATAATATAATAATTTAGAATGATTAACACTCATAAAATTATAATAAAATATCATTAAAACTTAACTTTCAACTTTATCATTTTTTTTCTCTTCATAATTTTAATTTAATTAATAACATATGAATAATTAATATATCTAAAAAATAGACTCACAAAATTACTTACATATTTTTTGACTCATACAAAGGTACAATGATGTTTTTGCATAAATAATGAAATTTAAGCTCACACTCTTGTGAGACATGAGTTGTCTCCTTACAACCCAAACTAACTTTTGTTGGGGATTATTATTTTGATTTTTTTTATAAATGAAGAAATGCACAATTATTATAAGAGAACCAGAAAAACTATTTTAAATGTTCTTTTTCTTTTATAATATATATTTTTTTTAATATTTTGAATGTTATTATTATGAGAAAAGTATCTGAATACATCGAAAGATTTTCTTCTCTTAAATGTTCATCAAGAAATCTATTAAAAAATCTCATCATTTAATGATCTTTCAATGACTTTTTTTACGTTAATGACTTCGATCAGATACTATTTAGATAAATAAATTATTTAAATTTTATAATAAAATATTTTTGAATTAAATATATTTTTAATCCTTATAAAATTTTTACTTTTCAATTTTTAAATTCTATAAAATAAAAATATATTTTTTAGTTTTTATAAAACTATTCAGTAATTACTTTTTGCCCATACTAAAATAAAATATATTTAATTGTCATTTAACTTTAAAAATTTTAAATAATTTTTAATAATAATATTTAGAATATTATAAAAAGATTCTCTACAAAAAATTATAATTTTTTTAACTTTAAATAAATTAAATATGAATTTTTTAAATGTTAAAATATCAAGATAAAAACAATAAAAATATAAATTTAGAAATTTAATTTTGAACTTATACATGAACAATTTCATTAAAAAATACATGTTGCCTTAACAACATAAACTAAAATTACATGCATGATAATTTTATAGAAATTAAATATTATATTTTTATTTTATAAAAATCACAATTAAAAAAATTAAATTTTATAAAGACTAAAAAGATATTTAATTCAATATTTTTTCATAAATAATTCCCTATACACAATATATCAATAAGAGCACAATAGTTCAATAGGAGTGAAATGTTTTTCCAACAATAGAGACTTATCATGTATTGCATGATTCCTTTTAAAGCACACACACAATATATCGAAGCTTATAATAAATGAATGGATGTATGAGTGGAGAAGCTTTAATATGCTCTTCAAGATTTGACATATGTCCACTCTCTTCCTTTCTCTCTCTCACCATACACAACGTATTGTCCCTTTCTCTTTCAAACCATTTTCCTTACACTCTTGTGTCTCAAGATAAATGTGGCTTTAATAAAAAAGTTTATTTTAAAATAAATGTTATTTTGCTATTTTTATTATAATTTTAATTATTTAATTTTTTATATTATGTTTCAATCATTATTATATATATAATTCTTAAAATATTTTTTATATTTTGTATTAATAATAGTAAAAATTTTACTAATAACTTAGATGAATAGTTTGATAAAATTAACTATTTCTTTTTTTAATTATTACATTTTTTTAATATATATACAAAAGCTTTAAATCACACTCATTGTAATAGATAATAAATAATAATTTAATATTTTTAATTAGTAAATAAAATAAAATTTGTAGGTCATCTTGCTCATCCGTTTTCTCCTCCCATTCTTCCACTTACCCATCAACACATCACTCAGGTATGCATATAGTATATCATATAATATAATATATTAGAAAAATATTCAATCAAAGAAAAGAACATAACTGAGCTGTTATCATTTAATGGGTCAATATTATTAAGTAAGGAAAAAAAACAAAAACCCAAATGTATTTTATTTTTTATTATTTTAAGGTTAATGATGCTATGTTGCTTTTTCCCAATCCATGGGTTTCAGGTGTCAATGTGAGAAGAATCAACAAGAGAGAGAAAAGATAGTTGGAATTCAAGAAACCAAGACCCTACACCGTTGACAAAATTAGGTAGTGATTAGTGACACTTTTTTTGTTTGGGTTTTTTCCTTTCTTATACTTTCGTTCATTCATTCATTGATTATTATTATATTTTTTTTGGTAGTAATAATAATGACTAGAGAGAGTGCAAGCTTGTGATGTGTTGCCTCAGATCCAGGCAACTCACAGTGTTATGTGGAAAACAATTAAAGGGTGTTATCTTTTTAGGGTTTTCTTGTGATTTTTTGAGAACTTTGCACTTTTTCTGGGTTTCTTTCACATGACCCTATTTGTTCTTTCTTGTGTTTGTAGATAAGGGGTGTTGTTGTTTTCTTCCCCTTTTTAAATTTGTCTCTTTTTAACTGGTGGGGTTTAATTTTTTTGAGTCTAATTTATTTTTGTGCAGATAAAGTTTGTATTTTTTTTTAATGTTTTCAGGTTGTTTACGTTATTGTTCCTATAGTTGACAAAGGTAGACAGTGGATAGTTGAGAAAAAGAAGTTTGTTGTGCTTGAAAAGGGGTCTGGCAATAGCAATTTATGGTTAAAATTTCATGAAATGGAAGTTTGGATTCGTTATTGTTGACCAGATCTGATTACTCCATTTCAATTTCAGCAAACTTTTAGCTAGTTCATGTTTTGGATCACTTGATTTTGCTACCTCTTTTGGCATATAGGGTTTGTTTAGGAATGGAAAATGTCACCCTTCACATTATAAGATATTTTTCAATCAGAATAGAAGGTGATCAATTAGTTGAAACATGAAAGGTTTTGTGATATCAAAGGGGTGGGAGGGTAACTTTTTGTATTATCTAGATAGGGATTTCAATGGAGGAGGTGTTGTATGTAGTTACAGTGCCATTAATAGTAGGTAACATAGTCTGTGATAACTCAATAATAGCTACACACATGGATGTATCGAGATTTAAGGTGATGGCAGACACAGGGTCGTTGTCTAATTCTTTAACTAAGGTTTCCACAGAGACAGTTGTAGGCTCAGACAGTGGTAATTTGGATGTTGAAATTGGTAGTACAAAAGTCACACCGACGACATTGGATAGGGAAGAAGAAAGTTCTTTGATGGATATGATATCGCGAAATAAAAGTGATATGGTTAGTGGTGATGTAGCTTTAGCCCCAGAAAGTGAGGAGGAGGATTCGTTATCATTGGAAGGTGAACAGTTTATTGATAGCTCGTGTTCTCTATCGGTTGTTAGTGAGAATAGTAGCATAGGTGGAGAGGAGTTCGTCGCTTCTGATACTACTTCAGAAGTAGGGACACCATGTTTGATAGACATCGAGAAGAGCATCTGTCCTGTTAATATTGTTGCTCCAGCTGCCGATTTGGGGGAGCTGAATGTTGATACGGATATTATGAGTGAAACCCCAGCTGTTGAAGTGAGTCTTGACCGAGATACTGGAGTTGAATCAGGCCTAAATCCTTCCATACATCAGCTGCCTCAGGAAGAGGCAGTGAGTGTAACAGTTGTTCGGAGTGTTTTTGATTTGGATTATACGCCACTATGGGGATTCATATCTCTATGTGGAAGAAGACCTGAAATGGAAGACGCACTTGCAACAGTTCCTCGATTTTTGACCATTCCTATTGAGATGCTAATTGGAGATAGAGCACATGATAGAATCAACAGGTGTTTTAGGCCACAGATGACCCATTTCTTTGGAGTATATGATGGCCATGGTGGCTGTCAGGTAAAATTTATTTTGATTATTTCTTATCATAGTTATTGTGTGTGTTGCCCTTCACGTTGAGCATGTTTTCCTTATTCAGGTGGCAAATTATTGTCGCGAACGCATCCATATGGCGTTGGCTGAAGAAATAGAATTTGTGAAGCAAGGTTTAATCAACGGAAATATCAAGGATGGTTGTCAAGATCAATGGAAAAAAGTTTTCACCAATTGTTTCTTAAAGGTTGATGCTGAAGTTGGAGGAAAAGTTAATGATGAAGCTGTTGCTCCAGAAACTGTTGGCTCCACTGCTGTTGTTGCACTTATATGTTCATCGCATATCATAGTAGCAAATTGTGGTGATTCAAGAGCTGTTCTATGTCGTGGAAAAGAGCCGATAGCATTATCAGTGGATCATAAAGTAAGCTGCTTCTAAAATGTTTCGGATCACCTTTAAAAATATAAGCTTTAACTTGTGTTTTTTTATTTTATTTTGATATGCTAGCCGAACCGAGAAGATGAATATGCAAGAATTGAAGCAGCTGGAGGAAAGGTGATACAGTGGAATGGTCATCGTGTATTTGGTGTTCTTGCAATGTCAAGGTCAATTGGTATGTACTTCGTAATCATAAATTTTACTTCATTGTGCTGCTATATCTTTGATTGGTAATCCTTTAGCTGGTTACTAGTAAACTAGTTAGTTTTTTTTAGTCCTAACCTTTCGGTTTTTAGGGAAAAGAGACTTTGGTAATCTGGAGTTTGCTAGAGGGTGTAAGAATGGAGACTGTAGATGATTCAAATGAGAGACTAGAGAGGGTATCTTTAGTTTTGGAGAGAGATTTTGAGGGGGAGAGAACCAGGTCTCTCAAATACCTGGACTTTAGTAGTGCTTTCATATTATAAACTCCATTTTCTTCTATAATCTGATCCAGTTCGTAACCGTATCTATTTTGTGTACTAATTTGAGTTTCATAGAAGTCTTTTAGTGAGAGTTGCTGATTCCATGGGCTTGCTTTTCTCAGTACATTTGTGATTATTATCTTTTTAAAATGAAAAAAGCATATGCTTGATGAGTTCCCTTTGTATGCACTCTTATCTCTTTGGATTTGATGTATTTGAAATGTATAAATGTCTGATCAAACAGGAATACTATGTGTTTTCTTTTAATTAGTGAGGTTTAGTGAATATCAGGGGAATCATTCTCCCAGAAAATTTCTATATGTTCCCATTTGAATTGGAATATTAAAAAGGAAATCTATGCTTTTATTTTGAAAGTAATTAAGTACAATTTTACCTTATATAAAGTGTTTCAAATTAATGGGTTTGAAGTGAGTATGAGGAGCATGATTCCCTCTGAAAATCGCTTTTACGTTCCCATCTGAATCAGAATAATGAAATGGAATGCATTTACTCTCGTTTAAAATGTTTTCATTATCACTATACATCACTTTTGAAGTTCTCAAGGGTTATAATTAATTTTTTATGGTTATAATTGTTTACCGCTTTCCTTTCATTCCCATGTTAATCATCCTAGAACAGGGGAAACCAATATTTCCATTTCATCCTATTCTTTCTGGAATGTTTAAAGATAGCCTTTTGTTATCCCTTTGTACCAGTTCTTCAGTAATTATTGATGTATCTGATTGAACATATAGGACAAAGATCAGTTCAACCCACAATTTTTAGATTATAGTTTTTGGTACATTTTGTTCAGTTAATCCCAATGATCAATGCCTGGAAATGAAATTAATAACTTGCATTTAGATGTCCAATTTAGTTTTGGTTTATTTATCAGAGCTAGTCCAAAGGCTGCTAGAGGAAATCATCAAGTACCAGTCCCTGCGCCATCTCCCATAGGCCCCTCTTGTTTTTTGTTCATAATAAAAGAAGATATTGAATATCTTATTGGCTACAGTCGTTATCTTATTGTTCTTTGCAATGAATGTTTAATATATCTGATGAGGGAAACTGCGTGATGTTGAGGGTTTTATTGAAAGATTTCTCATCAGATCATTGTTATTTTCTTTCTGCTTGTGGTTTCAACAATTTTTGTTTGTAGTAACAGTATTGAAATTTGAGTCTTCAATAAACTATTGTTCTAAAGAGAATCAAATATTTGTTTAATTTTTAGATTTGAATGGAAAATGCACAAAGTTGGCATTGATTGTTTGTTCTACAATTGTGTGCACTGTTTGTTATGATGTAACTGTTTCTGTTTACCCTTGTTGTGATGTGTAGGTGATAGATATTTGAAACCGTGGATTATTCCGGAACCAGAAGTTCAGTTCCTTCCACGTGCGAAAGAGGATGAATGTCTCATTCTAGCCAGTGATGGTCTGTGGGATGTGATGACAAACGAAGAGGTGTGCGACCTAGCTCGAAAACGCATACTTCTCTGGTACAAGAAAAACAATGTAGACCTACCCTTAGAAAGGGGTGAAGGAATTGATCCTGCTGCACAAGCAGCAGCAGAGTTCCTATCAAACCGCGCACTTCAGAAAGGAAGCAAAGACAACATCACCGTGATCGTTGTCGATTTGAAGCCTCAACGTAAGTATAAGAGCAAGACATGATGATTTTGCGGTTGTTTAAATAATATTATCCTACTATAGAAGCATAATATAGTCCAATATAGTTTTTCGCCCATTAATTTTTCACCGGGGCATAGCACTCTCTGTACTATAATACATCTTACCTAGAACTCAACTAATTAAGAGTCACCTTGTTTCACTGTACTGCATTGGATTGGATTTGATTTGATTTGAGCTATGTAAATCTTAGCTACTTATTGTAGAGATAATAGTGACATTTTCCAATGCCTTTTGGCATCTTTTTATCATATATTGTATTCATTATTATGCCTCCGAGTACAAAAAGGCTCTGTGAGGCATTTACTTGAATATTATTTGAGCTTTGTGTGTTTATAAAGCAGTAACTAATTTGTAAGTGGTTTTCAATTTGTGTTCCACTGTCTCATGTTTATCTGTTACCTCATTGATTCATCTTCCTTTTTGATAATTATGTTGCAAAATTGAGCTTAGTTTATAAATGTTTGTTGGTGCTGGATTAGTATCAATGGTCAATGGTTACACTGCAGCAAAGATGGTGGGAGACAGTCACAAAAATTTGTGCTTAAGAAGCATAGTGGTTTTCCACTTGATGGTGAAAGTAACTAGTAGTGTATTGGAATTTGGCTTATCTATTATTGGAGCATCTTCATTGATGCATTTTTCTTTCTAAAAATGTTATTTCCTTGTGGCTTGAGATATTTTCCTTTACTAAGTTTTTATGTGTAGTTTAGTCAAATATTAGAAAATTCAATAGGGCAGCAATTTTCTCATGAGCCTAATCTATAAGTAGTTTTTCATTCATGGTATTAAATTTGAAGAGTGAATCACTAAACTAGATCTTAAAATTGTATGAGCAAGACAATTTGGGTTGTAAATTAAAGTAATTTTAAGAAAATCAGTGAAATTTTATCTGTCTATATTCATTTAAAAAATCAAATTGTCACTTAAAATTAAAATAAATGATCAAATTGAAAAAAAACAAAGACAAATATGCTATTATTATTATTATTATTATTTTATTTATTTATTTATTTTTAAGTAATCAAACGAAATATTATAAAAAATATATATTTCAATTACAAGATGTACCAATAATTTAAAATATACAAAAAAATACAAATAAAAAAAAACCTTAAACATATTACATGGAAATACACTAATTCATATATCGATCGAATTTGACCACCTAAAAATAGCAATTGCTTTGGATACATAACATCATTGTGATAGACCTAAAACCAATTGAAAATTATGTAGAGATTCATTTACGTGGATTCCTCTTGAAATTCATTTACATGCATTCCTCCTACATGATTTCTTTTCTTGATCAAACAACCAAGAAGAAATTGAATCTCTAGAAATTTTCTAAGGTTTTAAGTCCAACACAATCTCGTTGGTGTTACCCATTCCAATTTCATCATACAAAGCTTTGAAGAATACAATGCGTAGTGTTGTTTGATACTATTTCATAGAGCATTTCTTGAGAATTAAATCCAAATAATATTATATATGATAAAAGTTTCAACATTAAATTATTAAGTAATATATAAGATTTCTCTAAACAAAGTTGTTGAATGTTTATCTCATCGTTCTTCTGCAGATCATGAGTGAAATTTTTATTTGGAGAAATATCTTTTGTTTGATCTCCTATAATATACCTCTCGTTCAACTGGTCAATGCTTGTTGAATTATCTTCATTAATGATTGTTGCATTCATGCTTCTGATATATAAACCACAATTTCCTTGTATGTATTGAATCAAAGACTTTAACCAAACACATTATCTACTTGTCTCATGTAGTGCTAGACGTTCTGCATGATTTGATGAAGTCGTCATTATGTTATGTTTTACGGATCTCCATGATATGGAAGTAATCTATTTGTGATGTACCTTTATGATGATATGACAAATAACATGCATTCGCATGACCAACTAATTCTAGTTTAGACACTTTGGAATAGAATAAATCCATATTTGTACCTCTAAGTTAATGAAATATACATCGTTCCAGTATTTTCGTGTAGGTAAAGAATTATATATTGATAATAGATTTTACAGAAAATGATATATCATGAAGTGTATAATCAATTAGGTACATCGATGCTCTAATCGCACTAAGATATGATATTCAGGATCAAGTAGTTCTTCATCTTCTTCTTAGAGGTCTGAAAATGTCTTTCTCCATATCTAGTGACTAACAATCATTGGAGTAGACAACGTATGAGATTTATCCAATAGAAACATTTAAACACTTTTGCTATGTAAGTTCTTGATATATAAAAATGATATTATTCAAATGCTCAACTTGTAATCCTAGACAAAATTTTGTCTTTTTCAAATCTTTTATTTCAAACTCTTTCTTTAAGCAACCTATGACTTTTAGAAGTTCTTGAGAAGTTCCAATAATATTTATGTCATTAACATATACATCAATTATGGATAATTCATTTACTCGACTCTTCATAAAAATGCATGGACAAATGGATTCAATGAATATTTAACATAAATTACAATAAACAAAATAATAATATTTAACATAAATTACGATAAATAAAATAATTAAATTAATTGTAGTTTTGATTTATAAAATAATTGTAAAATACCAAAACTCTCAAAATAAGTTCTTTAAGAAATATATAATAGATCTAACTTTTTGAAATCTCCTAAAAAAATTTGTGCAATCTTTCAAGGATGCTAAATATTAAATTCTTTTTAAATTTATTTTCATAATACGTATTGTTAAATTTTTAGTTCTTCGAAAACTATAGAACCGAAATAATTTTGTGCAATTATAAATACTAAATTCTTGTAGAATTCGTAGAGATTAAATATTAAATTTAAAAAAAAGTTTTTCAAGAACAATATATAGTAGATCTAAACAAATATATTTGTGCAATCCTTCAAGAATGTATTAATATTGAATTCATAGAAATAAATATTGAATTTTTAAATTTTTCGAGAACTATTTAATAGATATATATATATATATATATATAGTATGATACGTAGAAAATTAACATGAAAATTAAAAGATATAGCTTCATTGGACTTAAAGTTCTTATAGCACCGTGATGATAACATGTTGTGGACTAATCAAAACAAAGATGAAGAATAGTAATGAATGAGAGAAAGAGATAAAAAAACGAAAAGAGAGAGTAAATAATAATTTTCTATATAGTTTCTTTTACAATAATAGTCCTAATTAAAAATAGGTATAGGTATAAGAACATTCATCGAGTCTAATATTCAAAATAGATTCTTTGATTTTGAGTCTAATATTTAAAATAGATTCTTTGATTTTTTTTCACTTTATAGTTTAACTGGGACCTAAATTCTAAATGAATACATGTCGTAATTTTTTTTTAACAAAAAAGAAATCCTATAGGTCTCTCAAATTCATATGATTAATATATATATATATATATATATATATATATATATATATATATATTAGATAAGATGTTAGTGATTACTTTGGTAGAGAGGTGAAGATTTATTAATAGTAGAAATTGAGCCTTGAATCTCCTACAAATACTCCATTGATATCTCAACTTATATACCACTGAAAAACTCCTTCAATATAATATTGTTTTTAAATTATAGTACATAAATATACTGTGAGATAAGCGTTATTTTATTTATTAATTTTTTTTATGAACCTATAAAAGGCATTTTTCTTGTTTTTAATGTTAAATTTGAAATACCCACTACCTGCACTAGTCCCATTATAATCCCTATTTTCAGGTTGCAGCTGGTTGGTGAAGTTGTCATGGGTACAGGACAAAATGACAAATATTTAATCCAACAAAAACAAAATGCTACACAATCTACCACTTATATAATTCTCCCTTAGGTGTCAACTTGGATTTTGAACCTAGGCCAAATGGGTTAACGTTGGATTTGGATTCAATTCACACCTATGACAAAGATAATTTAATATTAAATGTTGTATTTGTGATTTTAATTTTATTCTATGGAAGACTTGAGTTTTTCTTTTAATAAAAATTAGACCATCAATTGCAGCCAATAGGTCCATCAAAATAAATATTAGAAGACTCAGATTCTCATCTCACCAAATCTAATTAAAATACAAATTTAAAGTAAGAAAACAACTAATGACAGAAATCTAATAACTACAGTGACCATGTGGTTTTTTGTACTTGGATAATCTATATAGTCAGTATATGCAATGTGAGACATGGACTATGGACTGTGAATTAATGTGACAGAAACGTTGACTTATTTAATTCATTGGTCAAAGAAATTTGCTATACAGTATTCATCAATACTGTTTGAATAAAAGGTTGATAAGAATCATATAATATGAGTAGGTCAATTTAATTCAGCCTTAGTAGTTAAGGAAATTTAAATTACTAAACCACTGTTTCTTAATGTTAATTGCTTTTCTTATTTGTTTAACTGGACTAATATCTGAATGAGTAAAACTATGAAAATGAAACACATATGCATATAACAATACTTGGAAATTGAGTAAACAAAGGTACAATGTCAAAAACAATCAACATGGCTCATTTGTTTTTTTATCAAAAACTGTCACTGTAGCATTTTCTCACACTTTCAATATGCTTAGATTCTAGTCAATATTTGAACATCATTGACTTTAATTACATAAGAAATCAACTATGAGAATGATTCTATTTTAATTCAGTAAATTAATAGTCCATTTTGTTTGCTATCAGACAAGAAAAACTCGTTGAACATTGTACATTGATACAAATTACAATCATCCTCTTTAAAATGCACTATGTCTCCGACAATAGTGATTGATATAGTTTTTCTATTATGTAATAGTTAAAGTTACAGAGTATAAATTGTCTTTAAATATTATGATTCAGAATACAAGTTTAAGTTATGCCGAGTTGATAGAATTTTAATGATGATAATAGATATAAGTTGTAACATATTTACAAATTGAGACGGTAAGAATGAATGTTTGTCCACTTGTGAATATGATTCTTACTCAAGATATAAGAAATAAAAATGTTACAAAAGAATGTTTGTAATTTTATTAATCAATCTCTTATTTGGCTATAAAAATGTATATAGTTGGGTTACAAGTTTAGATCTAAACCATGTGTATAAATTTCATCAAACATATATTTGTTAGAGAGGCTTATACATCTTATACAAAGCCACTTCAACAAACAATGATAAATGACTTCAACATTATGTAAAAAAAAAAAAAAGCAAAAGAATAATCAAGTTCTCAAGAAGCATAAACATAATAATACTGATAAAAATACAACAAATTAATGTCATCAAAGAAAAGAAGTGCCTGCTAAACCATGATGCAAAAGATTATGAGCAATAGCATCTCTAGCCTTCAATGAATTAACTGATCTCAAACCAACCTCAGGAACCATTTCATCATCAACAACATCAACCTTAAGTTCATCCTCCATTTTCTCACCTTTCATCTCACAAATATTATGCAAAACACAACAAGCACCAAGAACAACAGGCAAATCTTGAAGCTTAACCTCAGTCCTTTTCTGCAAACAACACCATCTCCCTTTCAACCTACCAAATGCATCTTTAGCAACTTTTTGAATCTCACCAATCTTCTCATTAAAACCATGTTGTGTCCAAGTTAAATTTTGTTGATTATAAGGCACCAAAACCCAATCCATCAAAGGATAACTTGAACTTCCAACAATCCAAACACCTTTAAGAAGCCCTCCATTAGCCCTTTGAAAAAGTGCTGATTTTTCCAACACTTGATCATCAGGCATTGAACCAGGCCAACCGATACAAACATCAGTAAACACACCGTTCGGATCCACAACACCTTGAACAGTAATTGAATAAGAAGTCTTTTGATTCCTCTCAGTATGTCTCTTATTAAAATAAGCAGCAACACTAATCTTAGGAGCTATAATAGGAACATGTGAAGTATACATAGAACCTACAACATTAGGAATACCTGAAATTGACTCAAACTCAGCTTTAATTTTCCTTAAATTAACCTCATTAGGCCATTGAAGATACTTAGGCATAAGAACAGTTTTAATAGCAGTACAAACCTCAAGAACAAGTTTATGACAAGTTGATATACCTAAACCGAATCGCTTCGAAACGATCCTTAAAGGATCGCCGGTCGCTAATCTCCATAGACAAACAGCAACCCTTTGTCTAACTGGTATTGCATTCCTCAAAGTTGTGTCTTCTTTCACAATTGCTGAATTCAATTCCTCACAAATCAAATCAAAAGTTGATTTTCCCATTCTAAATGCTTTCCTAAACTCATTTTCAGGAAAATCATCTTTGTTACATTCATCCCACCATGCTCCTGAACGATCCTTCACCCAAAGCCTTCTCTGTGAACCAGATTTACCACTACTATTATCATTGTTCTTCATAGTATTAACAACACTTTCACTATTTGTTTCTTCTAAACCGTCACTAAAAGTTGTAGCAGCAATAGCAACAGAACTTGACATGTTTCTTGATTTTTTTCTCCTAACTCTCTCTGATTCTTCGACTTGACTATAAGAATCATCAAGATTGGTATAATAATCAACCATAGCTTTTGTTTTCTTCTTATGATTTGTCTCCAAACAAAATTTCTCATCCTCTAAAACTTTATTGTTGTTCTCAAATTCTTGTTTCTCTTGTTCATCAAGTAAGAGAATTGATGTGAGAATACCCTTTAATTCTTCCTTCGTATTCTTCTTTATTTTGCTTCCACCTTGTTCATTATTGATTGAACCATGACCTTCACCTTCATCATCACCATCACCAACATCTTCATTTTTTCTTCGTCTTTTTCTGGTATTAGTTGAATTTGCACTGTTATTGTTGTTTGGATCATTCATTTGGTCAAATGAATTTTGAAGTAAAGTGTAAACGTAAGAAAGTGATTCTGGGTCTGCAAAAGTTGGGAGTTTCATAAAGACTTGAAATTTATTCAAAAGGGTAACGAAATTGGAACTGTTGCTATACAGAGGAAAATCAGAAAGACAGAAAACACAAACTTTGTTTCTGTGTTTTTTTTTTGTTGGTGTTTGAGTTTTGATGATGTTTTTTTAAGGAAAAGATGTGTTGTGTGTGAACACAAAAGTGTGGTGTGAACGCGTAAATGGAAATTTTTTAGGAAAAAATTA
>JBBPBS010000115.1:6163547-6190900 GCA_037974835.1 Cicer judaicum | reverse complement strand
AAAAAAAAAAAAAAAAAAAAAAAGGGAAATGTGGCATGAAATAAATATTGCGAAAACAAAGTCTTCGATTAATTAATTAACTTAAATTCAATGTATGTGAATGTGATAGGGATTTGGGACCTTTGGTTTGTATTTTTCTTTCTCTTTGTTTAATTGACAGATCATAAAAGACTGTCACCGGTAATGATTCTTTTTTCTTTTTTTTCTTCATGAAATTCACGACTATTTTCAAATCAAAATTAAGAGAGAAAAACAAATATATACAAATATTTAGATAAAAAGATTTAAATCTCTTTAAATTTGATAATTATTTTAAGTTCGAACTTAATTTTATTAATACAACTATGTTTTTTTTTATTAAGATGTTAATTTTTTTGAAGAGTATGAAATTATACTCAAATTTTTTTTTACAAAAAATAGTACCATATTAAAATTAATAAAAAAATATATAGTATAATAAATATAGACCTTTTATTATTAAGCATTAATTTAATACACATTTGTCTTTCCTACTTAGCCAACCAGTTGGAATATAAACTTAGTTATTTAGGTGATGTTTCGTGTAATTTATTAAAAACTATTTTTTGGTTTACATATTCAACCGGTAACTAACAAAAATTCTATTTTACTTTTATAAATGAGTTAATCTTAAAAATTAGTGAGTCTTTTGTCATTTATTCATGATATTTTATATTAAATTAGTAGAATGATTTTAAAAGTATAAGTAAATATATTAAATATACATCAACATGCTATTCATTCTAATGTGATAAGAGTTTTCTAGACATCAAACAAGTGGTCATGAATTTAATGTTTGACTTATATATATGAAAAAAATCAAATTGAGAATACTTAATTATATTTGCTTAATAATTTTTTTTAATTTATACTTTAAATATTTAGTATTAATTATAATTTTTCATTTGAATATTTTTGTCTTTTACATTGAGTTTGAAATAATAAGGGAAGTGTCCTAAAGGTTGAAAAATATACATTTCAAAGTATTTTATATTTTTTGGTATCCATAAACAATAATAGACAATACAAAAAGTGTCTCTTACAAAAATTCTTTCTCTATATAATAGAAATAAATGAGTAACTTTCTAACTTTTTCGATCTTACCCTTACTTTTTTTTACACTCTACATTTTAAATTATTTTTGTCATTTTGATATTATACTATTTTCTTTCCTCTTACTTTATATTCAATTTAACAAAAAAGAATTACTATATTTATTTTCTTTTATTTAATTTTTTTTTCTTTCCTCCTTTTCCTTACTAAACAAACGCTTTTAATGTCAAGAATCATTTCTCACGCAACTAAAAAAAAAAAAATCGTTTCTCATTTGTCTATGTCGAAATTGATATAGTACAAGTGAATAATTTAAATATGAGATATATTGAGTTAAAAAAATAGTATGATAGGATAAGACGGTGAGCAAATGGTGGTGGTAGTGTGAACACGCTTTAGGTTTGGCATTTTTCTAGCTATATTGGTTTCACTGTATTAATGTCAGGTATGGGACACGCAGAGATTTGGAATTTTCGCAACTTCATAACAAAAAGTCTTACACACAATATTATTATTTAGACATACTTAAAAGTAATAATAATATTATAAAAAAAGAAATAATTTAATAAAAAGTTTTTTGAGTTATAATTGTGCAAATATTTCTTTATGATTCTTGCTTAAATTTCGCAAGTGGATTATTTCTTATATTTTTTTTATAAATATTGTGAAGATATTTGAGACTCTCTAATGTATGTTTCAACTTGCGAACAGGGTTGATTTATGCGGAATATAGATTACTGGTGTTTGATTTTAATTTTAGAGAGGTAGAAAAATATTTTAGAGTTAGTAAAATTTATTTTGTCATGTTTAGATGTTGTTAAATAAAATTGATTATGCATTCAAAATATATTTTAATTTAAAAATATTATCTATACTTTTTGAGTCTAAGTATAGTTTTTATATTAATTTATTATCAAACTCAGATTTATCTAAATATATTCAAATGTATATTACTTTATATTTAACTTATTTTTAATTAAAATTAAATTTATAAAATTAGTTTATTTAAAATTAATTTTAGTCATCGCTAAAACGTTATGACTTGGATAACATAATAAATTTAAATTTGAATTTTCATTAATTATTTATATTTTACGTTGATACTCAAATAAAATTATCTTTTGTAGAAGTGAATTATAAAAAAAAAATAGAAAGATATATCTCTTTTTATTAATACGATGCCGCAATTTAAAAAAATAATCTCCCCTTAATTTTTTGAAAAACAAAATAACAATATCATTCACGAGTAAGCGTGAGAATATATTAGGTCGAGCTAGACTTTACTAGGCCTGAGTCTGATCTATCAAAAAATTTAAAACTTAAGTTTGTCATAGACTTGCTTTTTAGGTGTGAGTTTGACCTTAATGGAAGTCTCGTATAGCCTCCTTAAAAGTCTATTTTATTTTAATATTTTTTGAATAAGTAATCAAACATATATTTAAACGAGTTAATTGTCAATAGAATTAAGTTCTATTTTGATATTTAACATTATATTTTGAAGAATATGATTTTATATATATTATACTTAAATTATATTTTATAATAATATACTTAAATATATTAAAAACTAAATAAGGTTAATATGTGTAAATTACTAAAAGTTAAATATATAAAAAAATCAAAATTTAATATACTAATTATAGTAGTAAAAAGAATTATTTATATTTATTTAAATAAATTGATTTAGTAGGTCTAAAAGACTAATTATGTAGTCTGTAGCCTATTATTTTTTAGCTAAATAGACTTTTTTTTTTAGAAGTTTTGATCTTATATGTAAAAAAATAAAGTATAGTCTGGTTTGACGTAGGCTAAGCCGTAGGTCTCTATCGATCGACATAATCTACTTTCATCCATATTCACAAGTCCACTCTTTCGAAAAGTGAGCTTAAAAAAAACAACTATTTAAAAAAAATCTTAATATTAACATGGAAATTTTATCAAGAAAATAAAGTCTAAAAATAAAATATAAAATAAACTTCCTACCATTTTTGAACTATTTGTATAAAAGTTGTCTTAAATAATAACTATTTTAATTTTCAATATTATTATTATTTTAATTTTCAATACAATAGTATTTTTTTTTATTGGTACATTCTTTTTTTTGTTTATAAAAGAAATAATAAAAAAAACTTGCATAATTTGAGATCTAAAATTCTATAATATTCAGTTTAACAATATTAATTTTTATACGTTGAACTCGATTTTATCAATTTTTCAATATTATGTGTATTTTTTCGATTTTTATCATTTTCGAGACAATATATTATACTTTGTATTTATGGTAATAGTAAATATGCCATTAATACTTCATGATAATAATTTAATAAAGTATTTTTAGAATGAGTACCACTTTGATAAAAAAAAAAAAGGTTACTTCAAAATTAATTTTATTTCAAATTTCAATATGATATTAATTATTTTTCTAATTACAAATTTTAATTAGGAATGTTTGGATTTTCTTACCACTCAATGAGCAAAATGGTTATATTGAGAGAAAACATATACATATTGTTGAGGTCGGTCTTACTTTGTTAGCCAATGCATCGATACCTCTCAAGTATTGGGGTAAGGAATTTAGAATAGTTTGTGTATATCTTTTTTTACAACATATTTTTTGTGGAATGTAGTACTACTGTATTACTTACTATGATGAATATCTTATTATAAATTTTGGAAGGTGACAACACCACATTAACTCCGTATGAGTAGGACAACTGTAAGCTGGTGTATATTAAAATATTCGTATGAGTCAACCAGCTGGTGTATACTAAAAAATTCTAAGAAACTTAAAATTTATAAATTTTATTATGAACTCTATTGAAAAATTGTATCTCACTTTATAAATATATTTTTTTGGCGCAAACACTTTATAGATATTTATATGTGTATCTTAATTTATAGATTCGATTTTAAAATTAATGATTATTCATTGCTTTTTCTCCTGCAAGTAATTAAACCCAACAAGTCATTCATTTCATGCAAATTGTTGAACTCGTTTTAAATTGATTAGAATCAACATGTGCAATTTTAAAAAAAAAATCCATCTTTGGTTATTAACCTGATGAATGTAGACATGTACTAATGACATATAAATTATGCAAAATTGCAAATAGTATTATTTTAAGATATCTATATCGATAAAATAAAATAATTATACATTTGTAACAAATAAATAAATAAAATACTTACAATTAATTTAAGATTTTTTTAACTCTCTTGTCCTATAATAATGGACCTATTTATAATAAAATCACAAAATAAATGATTATTTTAATTTTTAGTATAAGTTTTTTAAATGATATAATTTAATTAATATTATTTACATCATTTTTAATATATTATATTTTATGACATATTTATAATATTAATAATATATCAATATTTAATAAAAATAATAATATTTAATTTTTTTAAATATATAAATAATTAAATTATTTTAAGAACGAAAAAGTATTAGAATATCTCTTAATTTGGGATTTGAGAGAGTATTTTCAACAAAGGCGTGAAGATTGCACAGTTTGACAATGAGCATGTATGTTCAGACTTAGATATATGGGTCTAATTATTAATTCTTCTAAACTTAGGCACATTAATTCAGCAAAATACGCTGCTTTTGACTTTTTGTCCATCTAACAATAGCAAGTGTAACAAATAAGCCAATCTTTCTAAAAGTTGTGAGCGGCCGAAAGTGTATATTGTCATCTTTTCTCAATTAACTCAATAAGCACGCACCAAATTATAATTGGCAAGAAAAATAAAATGATAGATATTTTAATTCATATTGTTCAAATTTTTGCACCGTTCTTTAATATTAAATATATTTGACTTTTACAATAATTATATCTAAAGTTATATATATAGATACTTGTAATATATTTTGACAATGTAATTTTTTTTTACATATATGACAATTAAACTAATACATAAATAGAAGAAAACAAAATAAATCCTTATTAATTTTGAAAAAGAGGCGTTTGAATCCTTTTGGGTCAAGTGTAAAAGCAGTTGAATGGTTGGTGGAAAAGAAATCAACATAATCTCCTACCCATTTTTTTTAATAGTATCCTATTCATTCACTCCTTTTTCTTTTGATGTTTAAGATAGAGATACTTAAATTAAAACATCAAGAGTTTTTTTAGAACAAAATTTAAAAGTTGTGTAGAATGAGTCTTTACACATGTTAAAGAAAAAATAAATAAATAAAAGAGTAGTTTTATATATAAAAAAAAGATAAATTTTAAAATTTTAAAACTTGTATATGTCAATTCTAGTATTATATAAGACATTATCGAATAAGCCAATTTTTTTTAATATATTTTAGAGTAATAGTTAAATTTGCCCCTAAGACTATTGTGATTAAAACCTATCAAAGCTATTCCACTCATTATGGAAGGTATAACTATGAAAAGAGGAAGAAGTCTAGCTACAAGAAAAATAATAGCAGCATTCATAAAAGCGGAAAAGGAGTGAATGAATTGGGAATTGGACAAATTTTGCAAGTGAGCTCCAAAATAACAAGAGGGCACACAGAGTAAAAAAAAATATTATCCTCATTCTTATAAAGTAAGTTATTGAATATTTGAAATAAATTTAGAAGTACTAAACTATCCATTTATCAATAAAAACCTAAATTTTTTAATAATAAGTCAAAATTCCCTATACAATTAATTACAAGACGTGTGAACCAAAGACTTATTAATATATAAGAATTTATATTACTACATTTTCATTTCAGATCTAATATTATTAAACACGTGTTGGTATTTATCAATTTAAAATACTAAATATCAATAGAAATATAAGAGAGAGAGAGTGTGTTATGTAAGAAACACAACACAGAAAGTATATATTTTTTATCTTGCAAACAAGTGTCTAAATAAACTTTAAACTTTAAAAAAAAATTAAAAGCACAACTTTCAATTCAATATTTGGTTCTTTAATAAGTATCTCAAAGACATTTTATTATCATTTGTCCATCTTTTTTAGGACTTGTTTATACATGAAGTTTACTATTATTTATCTACATGCGTGTTTAATTTTACGATGTTCAAAATTAATTTGAAATGCATTAATTTTATAAAATATATTTTAACAAATGAATTGAATACCAAATAGTTTATATTTTAATAAAATTAATGTAAAAGTGATTTTTATTAATTCAAAAAAGAATTTTAACATGTGCATAAAAAAATCCCAAAAGTTAAAATTGATTCTCAGACCAAAATAGTTTCTCATAATAGGAACCAAACTTAATTGTTCAATTGAACTTTAATTTCTTATCTCATAGAGTAATAGGCTTTGCTATGCAAGCTTGTTGTAGATCTTATTTGGAATTTGCTTTTCTCTTAATTGTTTTTCTCTTATCTCTCTGATGTTTCTTATGTTGGTTGAATGAAGATATTAAATTTCAAAAAACAAAAACAAAACTTTATTCTATTCATATATCATTAGCACTTTTCTTAAAGAATATACTTAATACTTTCTTATATATGTTGATGTTTTAATAATTTTTTATAAAGAAAAGTTTAGATGAATTGGATTGAGAAACTCATCTGGGTGATTACATACCTCAAGGTTCAAAGATTAACATAGATACTTATTGATTACCCAACAAAGAAATTCTCAAATTAAGGAAGTTAAACTCACAACCTTAGAGGTGTGAACCAACTCTTTATGAACTGAACTAACTTTCATTGCCGAAAGTTTATTCTTTGTGCCAGATAAATTATCTATCGTATTTTTTGCATCAAATCTTAAGTTTGTGATCTTGAATAACCATGATTTTAATTGGACAAGAGTAAATCTTTCATTCCAAGACAACTAACCGAAACTTCCGTTCACAACAACACAATAATGTGTGTTGCAAAGAAGTTCATTACAAAATGTGAAGTATTCATAACACGATCAACATATATACTAAAAATATAGAATGTATTTTACATAGAGAAGTGCTAGCAAAACTCACGTCTTTCAAAGTGGACTTCGAGGAGGCGTAGGAGGACGTGGCACATGACTAAGATTCTGATAACTTTTTTGTGATTTAGTACCAACGTTTCTTAAGCGATTAAGCTCAGGAATAACTATTGTTGCAAGATCTGGTCTATCTTTCTTACTAAGCTCAGCACAACTCAATGCAAGTTTAGCAAATGCTAAAGCTTCCTCAATTGGCCAATCAGTAATGACAGGATCAAGCATATCTGAAAAATTTCCAGTTTCAATTGATCTTTTAACATGATGAGAGAGTCCCATTGGAGGTTTAGCTGTGATAATTTGAAGTAACATTATCCCCAAAGAATATACATCAGATTTTGTTGTTAATTTCCCTGTTTGTTGATATTCAGGATCAATGTAACATAATGTTCCAGCAGCTGAAGTCATATGATATTGTGTGACAGAATCAGCTACAGAAGGTGGTACTAGTCTTGCTAAACCAACATCACTTATTTTACTCACAAAATTTTTGTCTAACAAAACATTGGCTGGTTTAAGGTCTCTATGCACAATGGCCTCTGGCTTTGTTTGGTGAAGGAAAAGGAGTGCAGTTACAATCTCATAAGCTATTTCGAAACGTTTCCTCCATGGAATAGGAGGGCTGTTCTGTTTTCTCAATAACCTATCTTCTAAGCTACCATTATCCATGTACTCATATACCAAGCATCCATACTCTTGACATGCACCTAGAAGAAGAACCATATTGGGATGCCTTATGTTACATAATACCTCAACCTACACAAACACATACAGCATATTTAGTCACAAATGTGTCCTACTAGTACATAATTTAAAGTCTATTTGTTACTGTTTTTTGATTAAAAAGACAACACAAAACAATAAAAAGAATGTAGATATGTATGTAATGTATACTACCTCTTGGAGGAATTGTTTTCTTCCTTGGGAAGCATCAGGTCTTAAAATTTTGATTGCAACAGGTGTATGATCAAGTATGCCTTTAAAAACAGGTCCATATCCACCTTCACCAATTTTCATTGATAATGAGAAATTTTGAGTAGCATGTTCAATATCTTCCAATGTGTATTTTCTATATCGAATATCATTACGAGTCAACACATTTAATGCTCGATCCTTTTCTTCAATCTCTTTCTTAGCTTTCCTCTCTAATTGCAATCTTCTTTGTGTTTCTTTTTCAGCCATTTTCATAGCTTCATCAGCTGCTTTAAAGGCAGCTTTTGCTTTTTCCTTTTCCTCTTCTGCCATTGCTAATGCTGCTTCTCTAGACATCATTACTTCCTCAACCGTACGTGCCTCCTCCAATTTCCATCGATTTATCTCTTTAGCCTGTCAATAACTTACACTTTTTAGAATCATTTTGTTACCACTTTTTTTATTTTAAAAATTATCACTTTTAATTTTTTTTTAATCTATTTATTATAGCTTAAGAAAATCAGAATATAAAATAAATTACTTTAAATAATAAGTTATTTTGAATAGTTTTCATCACCATAAATAAACACAAATTTCAAATTTTGTTCTCGTAAAATTTATTGAGTTAGGATTTAAATTCTAGATCATTTCGTATATATTTGGTTTCAATTTTAGATGAGATACAGATTAATTTTAAAATTAATCTTGACATATATGAATGTATTTGAATATAATTAATTTTGGCTTTAAAATTACTTCTAAATTCAATTTATAATTTAAAGCTTTTGACTCTAAAATTTATTTTAAATTTATGGTTCAATTCACTTTAAAATGAATAAATATATTTATATTAAATCATTTTGCATTCAATTTAATTTTATCAAAAATCAATTTTAGAAAATCAATTCAATTAAAATAAAATGTTGTCACCGCTAACCAAAGAATGACTTATATGTCAATAATAGCATAATTACATTACCTTATTCTGAGCCGTGATTGCTTCCTTGCAAGCTGAGTTGTACATTTCCATAGTTTGCTTTAGTTTGAGCTTCAATGTTTTCATCTCAGCTTCCATGCCTCCCTGCAATCAATAAAATTAAAACACCACATAATGTTGCTAATTAACTCTTAAAACAAAGACAAACAATTTATGGTCTAATATATACAATAATATACCATTAGGAATTTAAATTTGTTGTAGTTACTTTCTACGTACATTTAAATCAGTTGAACTTAAGATTTTAATTGTCACGTCTCAATCGTACAATCACACAATTATGCAAATGCGTGCAGTTATTAAATGATGAAATCTAGATCAAACTATTAGAAGGCTCTATTTAATATTGCAACAAAAAAAAAAAAAAAAACCACCATGTAATTTATAATTTTTATGCTTACTAAGGATTGAGAATCTGATGCAAAGCTAGAATCCCAATCTTGTTTTGTTACATCCAATGAAGTATATTTGTGTGATCCAGATGAGTCATTTTCACTTGAGCTTGTTGAGTCGCCGTTAAATGGTGACCTTTGGCCACGATTGGATAAATCCATTGCCTCCAATGATTGACTAGATGATAAAAATCTTAGTGGTTCATGTAACTGTGATCTTCCTGATCTACTATTAGTGCTTCCACTTCTAAATGTTTGTGTCCTGTTTCATTCAAATCAAACCAAAATATGATAAATAAATAAAACTATAGCCCAAAAATTAATTTTTTAGAGTTACTCATAAATTTTATTCTTTGGTAAATTAGCACCTTAGAGCATTTTCTGATTTACAAGATGAAATTCCATGGGATTGTGCAACCACGTTTCCCGACGTGCTTATTGCTGATCGAGTGTCCACTACCTTTCCTTTTGAAACTACGTAGACCGAACTATAATCCGGGGCTGATTTAATTAATGCTGTTGGTATATCATCATACCCTTTAAATTTTCTAAAATAGTAAAAATGAAATAAAATTAATATTATTAATAAGATTTAATTCATATACACATGAATATATATATATAAAATTATATTGTCAATTAATCACAATAGTTAGATCATGTTTGATTTTTACTATAAATATCTATAAAATCATTTCTATTAATATTTGTGATATGTTGATAGTTTAAATTTTTTTACATTAATATTGCATGACAATTAAACTCTGTTAATATATGTGTGCGCGCTTTCTTACTGGTGTGTAATTGCATTTAAATTGTTAACAATACTATACAATTTTCAATACATTTTATTATATTAGTTAAAATTCAAATTAGTTTCACTCCTATGTGTGTTTTAAGTATTTAAACTTTGTGAAACTTGTAAGAATCTCGACGAGTAAAATAGTATATTGGTAATATTATTAGATTAAAATAGATATTTTTTTTTTAAGGATGTGATGTTCCAAAACTTAACCTGCTTATACTCCTCATGTTTAGAGACCTTGAGAGAACATTCTTGGTTAAGGTGGAAGTTAAGCTGGAGGGTGCACCAACAATGATAGTTTGAATGCGATTCCTCTTTGCATATTCCAAAATTCCTCTAGCAATATCACTATCATCAATTACGGCTTCTTTCATCTTTACCTGAATTGATGTGTTGCCTTCAATGTTAATTAATTTCAACTATCATCATTATTATCTATTCCTTTTAAATTGTACATACAAAAAACATATAATTCAAAAAATCTCTAAAAATGAAGTTCAACAAAATGTTGTCCAACCTCCAACTATGGAATTCAAATCTCACTTATAACATTTATAAAATAGTCATTAGCACAACAATTACTAATAATAATTTTCTCCTCCATAATTTTTTTTTAAAAAAAAAAGTTCAACAAAATGTGAATTACTTACAACTCTATCATCACACATTTCACGTAAGGGATTGAAAACGTTGGCTACATCCTCTTCGTCAGGGGGGAAAACATTGGTGCCCTCTACAAGCATAGGACATATAAAAAGATAATAAAGAAACAAAAGTATTAAAATACCATGATAACCATAATTAAATAAATGCTACATATAAATGTTAAAAGGTACCTACGATGAGGAATGTCTTTGTGTTTAACATGGACTGCAATAATGATCGGATTATCAATATTATTAGTTATCCAACGAAAGGCATGACCACTATTCTTGTCTTTGTCTACAGCTACCATCACTAAGTTTGTAGGTGTTTTGTTGCTACCATGGGAAGGCATTATTATACATATGGTAGTTCCCTCCAAGATTGAAGTTGTGATCCCGTCGCGTTCAAATATCCCTTCATATTATAAATAATAGTCAAATGAAATTGATGCAACCTTAATTATAATCATAATGATAAAATAAAATAAAATAAAAATTGGCTTTACCGCGATTGTGACTGCAAACTTTTCTTCAATCTTGGTTGTGGCTACAACTACCACCACCACTACCACCTCTTCTCCTCCGTATCAAGGAGGGAGAGGATTGGTTGGTTCCTTTTTTGCTTCCTCCTACTGTTTGAAGATGCAAATGGAACCACCCAAGAACCTCTCATGGGTGACAACTCAAACTTACGGACACAAATATCGTTTCAACGTCATCCTTTGTTTTTTTTTCTTCAATTTTTAGCTACTTTGACCAAGCCTATTTTAATAACAAAATTAATTTTTTTTTTCTTCCACATTATCAAATTTTACAATGGATTTTCTTATTCTAAATTTTAATTATTGCATAAATTAATTATTTATATGTAGGAAATTCTTTTATAAGGTTCGTATTCTCTGTAATTATAATAATTTTTTTTTTTTGGCAAAGTTGTTATTGAAGTCCTTGGAGTGTTCATCTGAAAGTTATTGTGTTTGCATCTCCACTAATATGACTACATGGCTATTAATATTAATATGCTAATAAATTAGAGAATATTGATAAGGAGGTAAGGGATTCCATCCTCTTACTATATTTTTTTTTATCTCATTAGCCCTTAGTGATAATTTAAATTCATTACAATATTTTTTGGTGGAATCATTTTTTTATTTCATCTTACTAATAAGTTTTTTCTTTTCCTTATTTGAACGATCAATAACAAGATGATCTTTTAATTTTTTTATTCATCTCATGGTTGTATGATCTTGACACAACAATAAAATTTATTATTTAATTGTGAGAAAGTCAACTTAAAAGGACATTCATATTTCTAGATCATGTGTCTTTGCGTTTCAACTTCTAATTGATATCTTATACACATCACTCATTTTGCAACCCAATACAAAAAATTTATTTTATTCTATCTTAAACATGATTAGATTTTGTAGTTACCACTAAAAATCTTAATTTAGCTGCTTGATGACGAACTTAAGTAATCAAATCATATTTGCTGCTATATTTATTAATAGTAATACAATTTATTCCAATATCAATGTCATTAACCATTGGCTCTACAATATCTAGTTTCAAATCAGTTGCTTCCTTAGCTTTCAATTTAGGTACAACCTCAAGTACTTGCAGGCTTAGGTTTGGGTTTAGCTGTAGACACAAGTTTGGGTTCAGCTACACGCTCAGATTTCAAATCGGATGCCGACAAATGTTTGGTTTAACTTCAAGTTCAACCATAACTAATTATAAACATTTAACATAAATTAAAACTCAATTTTGCAACATTTAACATAAATTAAAACTCAATTTTGCAGAAAACATACAATTTTAGATTGCATTAGCACATACTAAATGCGAGAATCTAGTATCGACATTATTTAAAAACACACCACCAAATGTGTGAATCTGGTAGTGTACATTTTTAAAAACATACGACTAGATCCTAGAATTCAGTACAACCCAATATATAACTTCAAAAACTTTAATAATCAAAATGATAATGAAAGACCCACAGCTGAGCCATATAGCATATCTTGATCCAATTATAGAGTAAAAACCTTTGATCACAAAACTATGAACAGAGTAATATACAAATGTCAACAATTTGATATTTGACTTAATTGTAGTTTTGGTTCATCTATTATTATCAATTTATGGAATTGATCCCCCTATTTTAAAAATTGACAGTTTTGATCCATCTCTCAGATTTTTAAACTAAAAATAAAGACTTGATATATTTTTAATGACATGATATACAATTATATGATATAGAATCATCTAAATGCATTAATTATTCATATATCTTTAATTAAATAAAAAATATGAAAAATTTCAAAAGTTAAAATCTAAGTTTTTACGGCGTTTGATTCGATTTTATAGATTTTAATTATTTTATATCATCGTATTATATGTCACATTTTTACAGTGTTTTATGTAAAACATCTCGCATCATTTTTTAATTAAAAAATCATAGAAATTGACTAAAAATGACGACTGTAAAAATAGGAAGACTAATTTCATAAATCAATAAAAAACAGAGAGACTAAAAGTGTAATTAAATTTTTATATTTTAAATTATATTAATTATAATTATGATAAATAAAAAAGTATAGTTTTTTTTTACTAAAATATTCTTACTTTACTTAAACAAATAAAAATGCTTAACTAATTGTAGGTTAAAATAAAGAAAAATGAAATAAAATAATCATTAAAGAGTATTTATAGTCTCTTCATTCCACAATAATTTTTGTCTGTAAAAAATATATGTCTTAAAATTATTACACTTAATTTTCAAAATAACATAAATTATATATTTTTAAATTATATCTCTAATTAATATTACATTTACCGCTCCCAATTGAATATCTTCTAATTTGGATTATCGTGGGAGTCCAATCAAAGTAAATAACAATATAGCGAATATAAATTTCAATTATATCTTGTTCACATGAAAGAGTAAGACAAAAGCACGGAAATCAACTACTCTTTCTTTTCTTCTCAATTTCCTCACACTATACACAACAACACAAGGTTCCCTTTTTCCCTTTTTCTCTTATTCGGTGAGTCATTTCATTTGCAAATTTATCTTATAGTCTTCTAAATTATTTAATGGAACGCAACAATTTGGTTTCCTCTAAATTCTTGCTTGTTCTAATTTAATCTATCACAGTAGCTACATGATGAATATTGACTAACATGTTGCCCTATTTTTTCAATGTTAAATTCATGAATTTAATTGATCTGGTTATTTGAATTTTTGGTTCAGTGGCACTGGTAGTGTGAATGAATTTGTTGGGGTATTTTTCAATTTTAATGTTTCAATTTTCAATGCGAACATAATGATGATGATGATGAAACCAAAGTTTGAGTGTGAAAATAAAGATAATGGTGATGGTAAGGAATTACTGCGTGACATTGAAGAATTAAGTAAAGCTCTTTACTTGGACAATACCTCTTTTAAGCCTTCCACCTTATCCTCGGTCAATAACCGATCCAGGTCTGCTGAAAAAGCCCGTTTGTCGAAATCTCAACTTAACTCAACCCCTAGATTTGTAAGTGAGGATCTGTTGCTAGGGGACAAGAAGTTGTCTTCAAAATGGAATTGGAAGAAGCCCTTGAAAGCTTTGACGCATATCGGTTCTCAAAAGTTTGTTTGTCGCTTTAATCTTCATGTCCATTCGATTGATGGACTTCCTTTGAGTTTCGACGGTAGTAGGTTATGTGTGCAGTGGAAGAGGAAAAACATCATTTTGCAGACCTGTCTGTCAAGCGTATTCCAAGGTGCTGCGGAGTTCGATGAAACTTTGACGCATAGATGTTCTGTTTACGGTAGCAGCACGGCATCTGGTCGATCTGTCAAGTACGAATCCAAGTGTTTCTTGATCTACACTTCTGTTGTCGGGGAACCTGAACAGGACATAGGGAAACATCAGGTTGATCTCACAAGGCTTTTACCTCTGAGTTTAGAAGAGTTATGGGGTGATAAAAGTTCAGGGAAATGGAGTACAAGATTTAAGTTGGCTGGTAAAGCTTTAGGAGCTAGCTTAAATGTTAGTTTCAGTTATCAAGTAACGAAGGATGAGTTAATTGGATTTGGTAGTAATAATATGAAGGATCTTAACCCTAGTAGCCATGACAATGTTGTCGGTTTTGGTCCTAGCAATAGTGACATAAAGCTTCAGCAGGCTGGTTGCTTTCCGTGTGAACTACAACATAATAGATCAATCCTTCGTTCTCATTCTGATGATGTGGTGTTATCGAATGAAGCAATGTTGAATTCTGGCTCAGGCTTTTCTAACTCAATCACTTTCCTATATCAAAAGCTTGATGAGGAGAACTTCAGTAATTCGACATGGGCAGACTTGGAACATTTGGGACCATCAGAGTCATCTCAAGGATCAAATCTATACGAGTCTGATGAAACTGAATTTTCTTTCAGTGAAGGAGTAGAAACATTGGAAGGTGACTCATTGGAACTTGATCTGACAGGCATTCAAATAGTTGATTTGTCTGCAACTGAAATCATTAATGTGGACGAGATTATTAAGGATGATGACATGTTTGTTGACAAGATCAAGAGATGTGATTCACTGGATACTGTATGTTCTAGTTGTGTGAATGAGAAGGAAATGGCAGATAACAGCAAGCATAATTTGAGTATGTCGTGTGTCAATCTACCATACATGAAGATTGAGGATTTAGTTGCTGAGACATCAGAGTTTCTTGACCAAGAACACTACTTGAGTGTTAAATCAAATTATAAAATGGAAAAAAAGTCACATAGCTTGGATGATATCATCGACTCTGTCGCGAGTGATTTCTTGAAGTCGCTGGCATTGGAGAGTGATTCGTTTCGCTCGAGTTGTGATGGTGATCCCTTGTCTCCCAGAGAACAACTTTTAAGACAGTTTGAAAAGGAGGCTGTAGCTTCAGGTAAATTCACTTTTGATTTTTATGAAGTCGAGAAGGAATTGAGGGAAGATACAATTGGACTTAACTGCGAGGATTGTGCTATGGATTCTGGTTTATCTTTAATTAGTGGCGCTGCTGAAGAGGGGTATGCAAGGGAAAATCACTCATTAATAGAGAGAAGGAAGGCCAAAATTCTCGAAGATCTCGAGACTGATTCATTAATGCAACAATGGGGTTTAGATGAGAGGGACTTTGAGAATTCTCTGAAAACTTGGTCCGGTGGATTTGGAAGTCCAATTGAACTATCCGATGAAGAACCATACATATTACCTTCGATCGGGGAAGAACTTGATTCATTTGTTCAAACTAAAAGTGGAGGCTTTTTGAGGTCAATGTGTCCTTCCCTCTTCAGAAATGCTAAGAATTGTGGTAACCTCATCATTCATGCTTCTAATCCGGTCATTTTACCGGTGAAAATGGGTAACGATATATTGGAGATTCTTCAACACATGGCATCTGCTAGAGTTGAAAAACTGTATGATTTTATTTTTAAATTAATGCCTTTGCAAGATATCACCGGAAAATCCATTAAGCATATTGTGCAGACTGCTGACACCAACAAGGAAGCTCCTGGAAGGTTAGCAAATGTGTCTGGCATGCTCCCTCAGTTCCTTTTTATTGTCGCTTTTGCAGTAGAAATTGTGCTCCTATTTATTTGTTATTTTCAAAGCTCAATGCAACATTAACTATTCTTTTGTCAATAATACCCTTAATTATTTATTGCAGAGAAAAATGGGTAGAATGAGAGAAAGAGAAATAACTCTATTAAAAGTAACAAAATGTATTGGTTTCTGTGATATGCGTAAATAACCTTAAAACGAAAATTAAAAAGCAATGAAGTAATTAGTAGTCAATGAAAGACTGTGTTTTCCCTTTTATCATATCACATTCTCTTCCTTTTTCATTCAAAGCATTTAATTTTTTTTCCTCTGATTTTGCTTGTTAATTATGTTTCAGGCAGGAATCATGGCAGCATGTTTTGTTTGAAGAATTTCAATGTAGTTCTTTAACAGATAAAAACAAATGCCTTGACTCTTTATCTCTAGAAGCTATAGCTCCTATGACTATTAATAAGATTGAAGCCCTTTTAATAGAAGGGCTGAGAATTCAATCTGGCATGTCAAATGAGGAGGCACCAACATTAGAAAAACACTATGGAGAAATCAATAATGATCTCGATGGTTTGATGGGTCTGTCGGTAAAGTTGGATCAGTGGTTGAGGCTTGATTCTGGCATCATCCAAGGAGAACATAATTTGGAACAAATTTTGAAGATTCTTAAAGCACACAATTCTAAAACCACAGAATTGGAAAATGAAGGGTTGAAAAATGCCGCAGATAAGGCGAAAATAGATTGCAGAAAGCGTAGATATTTTGAAAATAACATAACAGTGGCTTATACGATCCAGCATAGAGACCCTCTAAGAAACTATGAAGCAGTTGGAGTTCCAATGCTGGTTTTAAGTCAGGTAGAAAGAGTTGACATAAATGCAATGGAGAAAGACAATGGCGAGTTTGTTGAGGACGTGGATATAGATGAAGAAACTCCTCAGTCTAGATTCAAAATCAAGGAGATTCATCTTGCAGGTGTCCTTGCCAAAGGTGGAAACAGACAAGTTTGGGGCAGTGCATCTCAGCAACAGTCTGGGTTGCGTTGGTTGCTTGCTAGCGGCATGTGTAATAGTACTGTCAACCGTTCTTCAAAATCAAAGGCGATTATTGTTAGACCGTCTTCACTGTTTACCAACAAGTTGATGAATCAAGATATCTTGTGGAGCATTTCTTGTGTTAATAGTAACATGAAGAATAATAATGCATACATTAGGAATCCTGATATCATCTTCCCAAAGTGAACAATGTCAGATAACTTTTCACATGATATTTTAGCCAATTTCCAAAATTTATCCATGTATATAGTTTTATGAGTCTGCTAGCACAGATATTTTAACATGTATTGAATTTGAGGAATAAAGTAAAGTTATTATTAGTTAGTTATTATGTATTACACAGAGTCTTAGTTGTGTTGTTTGCTTTGGTGTTGTCTTCGTGATGTATATTGTTGAATATATCATGTAAAAGGCTTAAATATTTGTATCCTTCTTAGCATTTACTCCCTCCAGAATAAATTATAAACAAAAATAGGTCGAATTACACATATTTAGATATATTGATTACATTTAATCTAAGCAATCCTAATAATATTGGCCCTAGGAAGGAGTTGGGTGCGTGTGGATGCCTTCGTAGGTTGTTATCACATACCGTGGATCATCCTTATCTTTCTCAACTCTCTTTTTAACAGGACATCCCTCCACAGAACACCTATAATAATTCCTGCAATTATAAGACATGTATATTATTCATACTCATAATAATACATATATAAACTATATATGTTATAAATTAATCATGGTATTAATTCAATATTACCTTGGATTGGGACTGTCCTTCACCATTTTCTTTCCATACTTCCTCCATCTGTATCCATCATCAAGTATTTCAACCTCTGATTTTGTTTTGAATGCAACTCTCTCCTTAACTAATTCCTTCTTCCAATTCTCACTTTCACTCATAGTTGTATTATCAGTATCTCCTAAAACATATATGACGACATCAATTACTATAAGCTAAAGACAATACAATACATATATTATAAATTAATCAAAATATGTCTAAATTGGGTTTAAATATGGTTTTAGTTCCTGCAGTTAAAGCATTTTTTGGTTGTAGTCTCTATAAGTTTCTTTGTTTGAAATGAGTCTTGCAAATTCCAAAATTGTTGCTTTAGTCCATGACGGTAGTTTATTGTGCCACATGATTGTGATTTTATTTGGCTACAAAGACTAAAAGTATCTGTTTTTGAATTTGCAGGGACTAAATTCAAACAAAGAAACTTATAAGGACTAAAAAAACTATAATTTCATGAATTAAAACTATATTTAAACATAATTTTGATATTATATAATTCATTGAAATTTTATCATTCATTAATTGAAATTGACTTACTAGTAGAACTAGAAGTCCCCTCTATGTGGCTGTGATCACCTTCTAATTTATTGGCATGATAAACAAAATTAGACTCAGTGGTTGGATCAATTTGTAGCCATTGGTTGTCATCAAAATTCAAGTAATCAGATAGTTCAAAAGGCCATTGGTTGCTAAAATCACTGTCAGGTGATGAATCTGCTGCTATTGGATTTCTCTCTGTCATTTTAATGCAACTGATATGGAAGAAAAAAATGATGAAAAGCTAAGACAATATATAAACACTCAGCAGCCAGCCACAGTTTTAGTGAGCTAGCTTGCTAGGTAGCTTCATGCTCACCTTCCTATATAGGAAGTTTCACAGGTAATTATAGAGATGCAGTTAACATGCCACTTACCTATATTTTTAATCCTTGAATTTGTAGGACGCTTTTAAATATATTTTTGAGATTATGAATATTTTAAACATGTGAGTGACTCTATCAAAGGTTACTTAATTCATTCCTTATTTCAACACCGTTTTTGTAACATTGTTTTACTTGCAAATTCGATAATAGTTTTTTGAATTAAATTGATATTAAGTAGTTAAATATATGAGTTTAATCAACAGTGAGCGGTTAAATATAGAGATCAACATTTTAATTATACATGCTTTATAGAAAGATTAACGTGAATAACATTTGACAAAGTCAAAGATGTTTTTGAAATATTTTACAATCTATATTGGAGTGCGCTTTACAAAATCAAGAATAAATATGGTGGTTTACTCATTAAATCATTAATTAATTAATTAATTAATATGTGATTGGTGAAGTAATAGAGGACAAACAACTAGGTGAAATTGGACCAAAGTTGTGTGACACTATTGATAAATAATTAGATTTTTTAAACATGTGGATAAGTATTCATTTACATGTGTATGAAAAAACATCAGTCAACGGTATTTATTCTCAACACTCACGCTTAAATGTTTGAAACATATCAATTTAAACAAAATTGACGTAGGTATATTCATTCATTTTTATTTTTAAAAATTAAATATTAGTATTTATGTGTAAAAATATTTGTGTGTGTCAATAGTTCATAGATATCCGTCTCTTAAATCAATTTATCTCTTATCACTGATTAGTGTGTATGAAAAAACATTGAAGTAATTATTCCTTTATAAATATAAATCTCAATAACCAGAGAGATGTACTCCAAGTCTTGAGCAAGTGGGACATATTAAGGATGACTTAGAGAAGACTTTCAATTTTAAATATTAGTATTACTATTGTTCATCGAGCAAAGCAACAAGTCTTGTGCAAGTCAAAAGTGATGGTGATTCTTTGTGGTATAGTCTAATGGAAGTTTCTACGAACCACTAACTATATGGACCTTTTACTTTTCTAATATTTATGATTTTAAAATATTAGAAAATAAATCTTTTAGAAATTTTTATTATTTCTAAAAATATATTTTCACTTAAAATTATTTTATCTGCAATATTAATTTACTTTAAAAGTATTTTATTAATATAAAATCAACAAAAAATTTAAGAAATAAAAATAAAACATTTTGGACAAGTAATAGGTTTGAAGTCGCTACTAGTAGTACTAACATATCTGACCTAGCTGATGCAAACAATGTACTCTTTTGTTTGGGAAGCGATCCAGTGGAGGTAACAGTGAAAATGTTTGAATTTTCCTCTTCAAACTTCAATACTGGAATAATTATATAACTAGGTCTGTACCATTGTATGAAGACAATAGTGTTTGAACAAATCTCTAGTTTAATCCCTGAAATTGATGGATATTGTGAAAATTCAGACATTGATAAAAAGGTGTTGAATTTTTTTAAATTGTTTATCATTTTATTTAATTTGAATATTGTTATCTTCTGATTGTAAATATTTTAAATTAGTCCATTAAGTAGTTAAATACTTAAAATCAAATCATTTATTAATGTCAAAGTAGTTCTAATATTTGTTAGCTAAAACTCAATAATATTTAGAGACAACGTTGACAATTTACAGTTTGAAGGTTGTTTTTGTAAGTTTATTAGGATTAACCTTACAATACAATACAATTTTAGTCCAAATTGCAAAAAAAAAAAAAAAAAACAAAAAAAAAGCCCCACTCAGTCAAAGGTAAACATGGCTCATTTTATTTTGTTGATAAAGAGGAAATTTTTTAGACAAATACCGTTGCTAAAGAGAAAATTGACGACCTCGTAAATTGGTTCTTATCCCCAAACCAGGAGTTGTTAAGTATTTAGCCGCTAACAAACTCCAAGTGTCGCTAAGTGAAGGGACTCATGAGTTTTTGTCTCTGGCTAATGTGGAGGCAAAGATAAATGTGAACATAGAAGATGTGATGTTTGTCAATGAGTACCGAGATGTACTTCCAACGGAAATTCCAGGATTGCCACCGATAAGAGAAGTGGAATTTTTCAATGATTTGCACCCAAGAACGGGACCAATTTCGATTGCACCGTACCGAATGTCACCATTGGAATTAAATGAGCTCAAAGGCCAAACTGAAGATTTGTTGAAGAAGAAATTTATTAGACCAAGTGTATCGCCATAGGGAGCTCCAGTTTTACTAGTTAAGAAGAAGGACGGAAGCTCGCGATTATGTGTGGATTATAGACAGCTTAATAAGGCAACTATTAAGAATCGTTATCCTTTGCCACACAATGATGATTTAATGGATCAATTGAGAGGGGTCGCGATATTCTCGAAGATTGACTTGAAGTCGGGTTACCATCAAATTCGAGTAAGGGAAGGAGATATTTAGAAAACCGCTTTCAGAACCTGTTATGGACATTATGAATATCTGGTTATGCCGTTTGGAGTTACCAATGCACCAGCAATTTTCATGGACTACATGAACAGAATCTTTAATTTATTCCTTGATAAATTTGTTGTGGTGTTTATTGATGATATATTGATTTATTCAAGAACTGAAGAAGAGCATGGAGAACACTTACGTCAAGTTCTTGAGATTCTGCGTGAGAAGCAATTGTATGCCAATCTGTCAAAGTGTGAATTTTGGCTAGAGAAAGTGAATTTCTTAGGACACGTGATAACCAAGGAAGGAATCGCTGTAGATCCGGCTAAGATTGAGGCGATTCTTGCTTGGAAACAGCCTCAGACTGTCACTGACATACAAAGTTTTGTAGGACTGGCAGGGTACTACAGGAGGTTTATTGAAGGTTTTGCTAAGATTGTGACTCCATTGACACAACTTACCAGAAAAGATCAACTGTTCGCATGGACGGAGAAGTGTGAGGAAAATTTTCAGTTGCTAAAGAGAAAATTGACGACCTCACCAGTATTGGTGCTACCGCAATCAGATGAACCCTATGAAGTTTATTGTGATGCATCTCACCAAGGGTTGGGATGTGTTATGATGCAACACAAGAAAGTTGTAGCTTATGCCTCAAGGCAATTGAAGATTCATGAGAGAAACTATCCTACTCATGATTTGGAGCTTGCCGCGGTTGTTTTTGCATTGAAGATCTGGAGGCACTATTTATATGGGTGCATGTTCGCTGTGTTCAGTGACCATAAAAGTTTGAAATATTTGTTTGATCAGAAGGAGTTGAACATGCGCCAGAGACGATGGATGGAGACTCTCAAGGATTTTGATTTCACACTGCAGTACCACCTTGGGAAGGCCAATGTAGTGGCTGATGCGTTGAGTAGAAGAAGTGTATCGGTGTCTTCTACAATTATGGTTAGACAACAAGAGTTGTGGGAAGCTTTTAGAGACCTACACTTGAACGTAGAGTTTGCACCAGGAATTTTGAAGTTCAGAATGATTAAGATTTCAAGTGGACTACTTGAAGACATAGCAAATTCTCAAGATGACGTCTTAATTCAAGAGAAGAGGAATCTAATAGTGCAAGGGAAGACAACTGAGTTTAAGATTGGATCAGATACTATTTTGCGATGTAATGGTAGGATTTGTGTACCGGAAATTACCGATATGAGGAAAACAATTTTAGAAGAGGCTCATAAGAGTAAGTTGAGTATTCATCCTCGAGCAACAAAGATGTATCAGGATTTGAGACAATTATTGGTGGTTAGGAATGAAGGAACATGTAGCGGAGTATGTATCAACTTGTCTAACTTGTCAGAAAGCGAAGGTGGAACATCAGCGACCTACTGGGATGTTGCAACCTTTAGATATACCTAAATGGAAGTGAGACAGCATTTCCATGGATTTTATAACTGGATTGCCTAAAACAAGGAGAAAGAATGATTCTATATGGGTGATAGTGGATCGACTGACTAAATCCCCAAACTTTTTGCCAGTAAAGACCACCTATAAGGTAGATCAACTAACAGAGATCTACATTGCTGAAATTGTGAGGTTACACGGAGTACCATCGAGTATTGTATCAGACTGTGATCCGAAGTTCACCTCACATTTTTGGGGAGCATTGCACGAAGCGTTGGGAACGAAACTACGATTGAGTTCAGCTTACCATCCACAAACGGACGGACAGACTGAAAGGACGAATTAGTCCCTTGAAGATCTGTTGAGTGCATGTGTATTAGATGATAGAGGAAGTTGGGATGATGTACTTCCGTTGATTGAGTTCACCTATAACAATAGTTTCCACGCAAGTATTGGAATGGCACCATATGAGGCTTTATATGGGTGCAAGTGTCAAACGCCCTTGTGTTGATATAAGGACGGTGAAAATATGATTGTCGGACCAGAGATGGTGCAACAAACTACCGCTAAGGTAAGGAAGATCAAGGAGAAAATGAAGACTTCACAAGATCGTCAGAAAAGTTACGCGGACCAACGTCGCAGGCTTTTAGAATTCGAACAGGGTGACCATGTATTTCTGAGGGTCACACATACTACTGGAGTTGGTAGAGCATTGAAATCAAAGAAGTTGACTCCGAAATTCATTGGACCGTATCAGATTTCTGCATGAATTGGGCTGGTTGCTTATCGGATTGCATTACCTCCGATACTATCCAATATTCATGACGTGTTTCATGTGTCACAGTTGAGGAAATACCTTGCAGATCAATCTCATGTGATCGAACCAGACACAATCCAGCTAAAGGATAACCTGTCATTCGAAGTACCACCTGTGAGAATTGATGACCGGAAGATTAAGCGATTGAGAACCAAGGATGTTTCGTTGGTCAAGGTGATTTGGAACCCAATTACTGGAGATGCGACTTGACAACTGGAGAGCAAGATGAGAGAACAACACCCAGAGTTATTTATCAATGCATAGTTTCGAGGACGAAACTAATTTTAGGGGGTAGTAATGTAAGACCCATAATTTTAAAGTATACTTTATGTATTTTAGTGTATTTTTGGTATTGAACTCGGAGGCTTTTTAGCCAAAGTTATTAATATTTTTGAGTTTATATGATCAAAAAGATTTTTTGACGCTCGATTAAAATTACTCGTCGATAAATAAGTTAACTTAAGTACGGTGAATCCTACGAAGAATTTAATGCGTTATGGGTGAAATGGTAATTTTAATAAATATCTAGTTTCGGAGATATTTGTTAAAAGTAATTAATATATATATGTTTGTGTGGAGGGAAAAGGAAAGGAAATAGAAAGAAAAGAAATATAAAGGAAAGAAAAAGGAAGAAAGGAAAAAAGAAGGAAAGAAAGAAAACATTTTCCATCTCCTTCCTCCCACTGCCTCGCGAACCCCCCTTCTCCCCCTTTTCCTTCTTTCTTGGTTTTGCTTCCTTTTTCATTCTTTGGCTTCAACAATAGAAACCCAAGGATTAGTGGGTAAGAAAGCAAGGATTTCTCAGCTACATACTTCCTCGTTGTTTAGAAAATGAAGAAAATCGGTATTAGGGATTTCAAAACCGTCAAACACAAACCTCCCCATTTCATCTAGATCTAAGCTTCGTTTCGCGAAGAGATAGAAGGGAAAGTTGCTCACTACTATGCTACGGTGCTAGGGAACCAACTTTGGAAGCGGGGTTGCGAGCGGAAAATTTACCGGATTTACTCACGGTACCATAATCGCACGTTAAAGCTAACGTGAAGGTAAGGGCTCCTTCCAAACTTCTAGTTTGCATTTAGAGACTTATATGTGGTTGTGTGGGAAAGAATTTTGTTAGGGTTGAAGTATTGAGATTCGTGGAAAATGAATTTAACCCATTTATGTATGATTTTGAGTAAATGAAATTGTTGTGTTTGAGTGGTATGTTGTGGTGATTTATGTTCATCGTATTTGTCGTGTTCATGATTAATGCTTATTAAATTTGATATGTTTATGATTGGATTTTGTGGAGAAATGAATTGATGTGTTTTGATGTGGATTGATAATATGTTTGAGTTTGTGTTGTGTGGAATTTGAAGACCATTAGAGTTAAATGAGTATTAAGAATGGGGAATCTCTTAATGTCTTGTTTACTTAATGTTTGTTTTGAAAATTGTTTAAGCTAAATGAGTATTAAGAATGGGGAATCTCTTAATGTCTTGTTTACTTAATGTTTGTTTTGGAAAATCGTTTAAGTTAAAAGAGTATTAAGAATGGGGAATCTCTTAATATTTCTGTTTACTTAAGGTTTGTTGTGGAAATCATTTAAGTTAAAAGAGTATTAAGAATGGGGAATCTCTTAATATTTATGTTTACTTAATGTTTGTTGTGGAAATCGTTTAAGTTAAATGAGTATTAAAAATGGGGAATCTTTTGATATTTGCATTTGCTTAACGATTGTCGTGGATGGAGTCAGTGTATGTTCATGCATTTTCATTCTTTTTGTAATCTTGCAGACCCGTGATAGGTGGCACATTGATAAATAGTACTTTGGCCTGTGATAGGCGGTACATTTATGATTTACGTTTTTGTAAATTGTGCAGATCCGTGATAGGTGGCACCTTGGTAAATAGTACTTTGGCCCGTGATAGGCGGTACATTTACGATTTACGGTTTTTTGTAAATTGTGCAGACCCGTGATAGGTGGCACCTTGGTAAATAGTACTTTGGTCTGTGATAGGCGGTACATTTACAATTTATGTTCCTTTTAGTAAACCGTGCAGACCCGTGATAGGTGGCACCTTGGTAAACAGTACGGGCCCATGATAGGTAGTACGTTTATGGTTTACGTTTTTTAGTAAATCGTGCAGACCCATGATAGCTGACACCTCGGTAATTGGTACTTTGGTCTGTGATAGGCGGTACAATTATGATTTACGGCCCTTCGAGGAGGGTTTTGGTTTGGAATTCTGAGTCCATGTATTTTGGCATATACGCATTGCATTAAGGTGATTGACACGCGAGTCGTGTTTGAATCAAGTTATGATTAAGTGTTATGTATTGATATTGTGTGTAAGTGTGGCTGATTGTAAAACTATTTCGAAACTCAGGTTGTCGTGGTAATTGTGTTGGAATTGCTTATTGTTATGTATTGATTATCGTGTGTAAGTGTGATGGATTGTAAAACTATTTCCAAACCCAATTTGTCGTGGTGATTGTGTGGGAATTGCTAAGTGTTAAGATTTGGAGTTGTGTATGAATGTGATTGAATTAGTTTATGTATTTTTGGAAGAATAGGTAGGGAAATCGATTTCCCAATCGATTTGATGAGTTACAGGGACTTCGCTAATTTGACAAAATCGATTTGCCAATCGATTTTGAAATATGTTTTTCAAAAACCATTTAAGAAATCGATTTGGCCAAGACAGGAACTCAGCCAAATTGACAAAATCGATTGGCTTTAACACAGGGGCTCAGTTCTTCATTCAATCGATTTCCCAATCGATTGATTTAAGCCCAGAGTTCAGTTTTCACTAAAAACCTTCAGGAAATCGATTTCCTAATCGATTGGCTCAGTAGAAATTCTTATTTTGTGTTAGATAATTGATTGCTCAATTGATTTATCAATGTTTTGATTAGTTATGTATTACTTGATGGATTGAGAACTTTATTTTGATTTCATTTTTATTTGGCAAGTATTATATGAACTTTTAGCATATGGAAAACCCTTTTTAGGTGCATGCTAAGTTGAAAGGTTATTTTGTGCATTTAAAAACTTAAATGTCATGTGTTAATTGTTAATTTCGGTTGGTGACCCTTTACAACTATTGTGGAAATCTGGGTTTTGCCCTCAGATGAGAGCCAGGATAACCTACCGGTTCGTACCTTGCGGATGGAGATGTAGATGGGAATGCCTGACTGGAGCTATGTTTGGAGGATCTTACGGGGCGCGTAGATCAAGAGTTTGTAAAAAAAAACATATATAATAGATAATAGTTTTTAATAATTGGAAGTAACTTTTTTAATAATTTTTTATATATTCGTATTTTATGATTATTTTTAATAAATTTGTGTATTTTCTTTCAAATAGAATATATATTTTTATTTTATAAAAAATTACTAAAAAAATTGATTGACATAAATTTAAAATAACTATAAATAGATTGACATTATTGAATAATTGAATTTTTAACGTATAAAATTATTACTCACCATAAGTGGAATAATATAATTGTTCATAAAAGAAGAATGATAATTAGATAAAGAATATTTATGTTGATATTTATGAGTGATTAAGTGGTTTTTTTTTTTCCATCAAATTTAATGACTAATAATATAAATTATTAACATTGGTAAATGACTAATAATATTATA
>JBBPBS010000115.1:6134960-6153696 GCA_037974835.1 Cicer judaicum | reverse complement strand
AATAAATTTTACATGAGTTGCAAGTTAAAAAAGAATTATAGCAGAAATTTTGGTTGTTTTGACTAATTTTATAATAGAAAGTTGAAAATTATAACTGTTATTTTTTTTAAAACAAAAATGGAATTGGTTGAGTTTTAAAATAAATAATTTATATACGGTTCATGGAAGAAATAAAAAAAAAATGAAATAAAATTACTAATTTTTAGAATATCAAATTAGAAAAAGGTTAATAATGATAAATAATATTTAATAAAAAATTTATAATAAAGAATATCAAATGGTACTATTTAAAGAAATTTTTAAGAAGATAAATAAAAAAAATAAATCTATTTTTCCATTAAAGAAAAAAAGGGAGAATCTACATATATAGAATTTAAGGGTAAAGGAAGTTGGGCTTCAATGAAAAACTAGGCCAAAACCAAAAAACTAAAACTAAAGAGTAACAAATGGCAACGAAGGAGGTAAATTTAACACCACCCGTTAAACTTCGCAGCAAAATAAAAGATGATTTACTTATCGTCACATTTAATTGAATTTTTTTTCTCTTAATTTTTGAAAAATGTTTCTCGAAGTTTTTTCAATGGAATTTTACAATAATAAATTTCATACTTCATCTAGATGATTATTAAGTCCATTCAAAAATATAAATATTATCATTTTTTTTATAAATATTATCATTTTCCTATTTTTTTTTTAAACTGAGCATTGTCATTGTTGCACCTCCAATAATCATCATAACAAAGATCAAATTATTGTCATAAAATCATAAACTTATTATAATATGTAGTCAGATCTTTATCTCCTTGTTTAGTATACCACAATCGTGATTTGAGATAAATAATTAAAATATTATAATATATTTTTTAATAATTTAAAATATTATAATATATTTTTTTAATAATCTCCCAAACTTCTTTCGTAGTTGGCAAAAACATAAATGATTTTTCGATTAGTGATTCCATAATTCTAATCAATCAAACAATAATTGTAGAATTCTCATACTTCCAAAACATGTAATTTTGGATATATTGTAGTGATCTAGTATCAATCTTGCATGTTGGGACCACTCAACCTAATTTTTTCCATTGAGTTTATGAACTTCAATTTTGAGGACACTAGAAGTTATCTGGTAGACTAAAATATTAGAGAATCCAAAGTTAAAATAACTACTATCAAAGAAACTACTTCAGTCAGAATCATTAGGGTCGTCACCACTCACTGCCAAGACCACCACCACCTGGATCGCCGTCTCCCAAACCTCTATTTCCTGAATTGTCATTGTCGGCGTTGTTGTCAACCACTTTTTGGTTTATCACTAAAATCGTTGTAGTTTTTGCTAGTAGTCATAAGAGACACCTTCTACAAGTTGTGCGTTATTAGAGGTATAATTGGGTCAAAACATGTCAGATTACAAAACCTCACTAAAGTTGTGGACAATTTTGCATAACCCTGATTTAAAACTCTAAATACCATAAATATGATAATTAAATAATATTTTATGTATTATTATTACGATCTTAGATTATTTATATATAAAAAAAAATATTACAATGACTATTAAAAAAATTACAGAATAAAAATAAAAGATTAAAATAAAAACATAGATAATCAAATATGATAAACATTACACAACAAGCAAAAACTTATATTTATTGAAAAGAGAATATAAATCCATAATGCAAGAACTCTTCATTAACCCTTTTTTCAAATAAGGGATTCCAAACTTAAAAAAACTCAAGGCCAGTGCTATGTGGATTTAATGATGTTAAAGGATACATAGAAGATCAAATTGTATAACCACATAACATCATCCCACCAACATCTGCCTCTAATATTATAAAAACAAATATTTGCATAGACTTGTGATTATAATGTTATCAAATAAATCATAAACTGGATTTAGAAAGTTATATTAGGGAAAAAAAATTGGGAATGCAATATTTCTCGAGGATGCCAAGTTAGAAAGGAATAGTGACTATTATTCTTTAGGTTTTTTTTAAAAAAACTCTCTCAACTTATGTGGGAATCTCACAACCAACCAATCAATCATTTGATTGAAGTACCTTTCTCTTTAAAGGAAGAATACCTCTTAAAGAATACATCTATGTAAAATTGGGATTTGGGTCCACTACAGTTCAAAAAACATACATGACTAAAAAATATATATAGTTACACTACCACACATTAGTTGATTTTGGTCATTAATTTAATTTGAGATTGATGAACTCACATTACACATTTACAAAATCATCATCAAATCATTTTCACATCGATTACATAGACAAATAGAACGAATGCCTACCAAATTTCCTTTTGGTTATTTCTTGACAATTTCTAACCGGATCCCGAAAAAATAAGGGGTTGTGTGTGGGTCTCATGCTCAAAAACAACAATGTTTTCCTTTTGCCACACACAAATTAAGATTCCTACTTTCCTCACATATCAAATACTATTACATTTTCTATTCAAGTCCATCAATTTCCTCAATCTTTGACTCCAATTTTTTGACCACAATGCCCCAAGCACTGACCCTACCAAATATTAAATTCCGTTGAAGATTCATTGCAATCAGAAGTTGAAAGTACATTAGATCATTGTCTAATTGTTGGTGGAAGCCAGCCTCACGTTCACTTACTATGCTCATTTTCTAACACCTAGACCACAATTCAAATTGATCATCACACTACTTGAAGTTGAATTCAAAGACCAAATCAAGCACCTTTCTATGTCACGTTTTTCTTTTCCTTCAACTAACGGTGCATAGTGGGTCATCTTTGTTGTATATATCATAGTTAATGTCTTGAGACTTATAAACATAGAGGAAACCAAATATTGGAGTAGATGTGACCATGACATGTGTTTTGGGGGCAAATCCTTCGTATTCATAGATCTAATGGTCACAGTGAGGTTCAGTAGCGGATCTTGCACAAAATATTTGGGGGAGCCGGGGAGCTATGAGTATTAACTGAAATATTATAATTGAAATTTAAATATTATAATTAAAATATTTTTTTAAAGTCATATAATTTGTTTAGAGTATCACACAATTCATACATAGTAGACAAGTTGAAAAAAAATAGAATTTCAATTTTCACAGGTCACACAATTCACACAATTCAATCAAATAAAATATATCCATTTTATAATTTTCATCTTTGTCAAAAAAAAATTCTTTAAAAAATGAATCAATTTTTTTATGTTTAAATATTGTGTCACTTCTAAAAAAAATATACATATTAATTAAAATAATTCACAATTAAAAAATAGTATCATATTATATCATATATCAATGATTAACATGAAAAGCTTGTTAATAGTTAATAGTCGAGTTCCTAATTAGGGTGTTAGAAGTTTGTTAATAGTTAATAGTCGAGTTGCTAATTAGAATGTTAGAGTTTATTGATTCGAGATTAATTAATTTATCTTTCTCTATCATATAGTTTATGTATATACAGATATTTTCTATTAATTTTATTATATTTTATTAGTATAAATTCTAAATGAGAGAAAACACATAAAAATAGGTACATAAAAAAGATAGAGACGAAAATTACTCAAAATCATATTGTTTAAGGATATTTTAATAATTTATCACTATTATTTTTGATAATATATAGTTATATATATATATATATAAAATAAATTAAAAAAATATAAGGAATATCATGTCACCTGACCGTTTCTAAAAAGATTGGTGGAGTTTAATGAATGTTAGTGTAAGTCCAATATGTCATTCTCAATAACAATATGTTAAATGATGGGCTTTTGCTTTCCATATACATTGGTACATACATTATTAGAAGTGATAAATTATTGCTATGGTAATGAGATTAATGTATTATTTGATCAAATCCATTCGCACAATAATTTTATTTCAATAAATTTGTAAGTTGGAAGGGTTTCACAGATAGTTACGTGACAATTGACCGATCCAAACATTTTTCCCTTGCGTGGAGCAAGTAGGGATGAAAATTGGTACTCCCTCAACATAGTACTTGTATTCATGTTTAAAAACAATACTTGTATTTGAGATTATTCATGTGAAGACAACAACTTTAATATACACTTCCATATCTTTTCAATATTTAAATGCATGTATCTACACTAATCATCTACAATTTAATTATGAAAAGATAAATAAATCGATAAATAAATAAATAAGTGAAAAAATATTCAAATTCAATTAAAATATGATTCAAAAATCTTTCAAAACATTCAAAATATAAAAATTAAGTAAATATTACAACAACCATAAAAAAATCATTAAATTATTTCTATATATAGTAAATGTATAAATAAATGTGTCAATATTTACTTCTATATATAGTAAATGTGTCAATATTCATACTTATTATGCAAATTTTTATTCTAGATTTTTTTTTTTTTTTTTTTGAATGCCCATAACATTTTGGTCGAATCCTCAACTCTAGCTAGGAGTAAGTTGTTTTGCTTCCCTTGTGACAAAGTCCATGTGACCCATGTGAAGTTTTATACCAAAATTTGTGTTAACTAGTGTGCTAATATACTGAAAATTAGTAAAAATATATATATATACTACGTAAAATAGATATTCCCTCCCACTTACTAATTAACCACTTAAATTTACTTTAGCAAAATTTGAGTTAACTACTAACATTTATCCCTCCCACTTACTAATTAACCACTTAAATTTACTTTAAAAAATAATCACTCACTTTAAACAATATTCAAATTATTATTCTTTTTAAAGTTTTAATTACTGAGCTTAAAATTTGAAGCATGTGATTAAGGATATCCCAACTCCCTTAATTAAGGATATCCCAAGTTGAGGCAATCTTAATCCCAATATTACCTTCACTCTCCAAAGTGTGAGCTACGAGTTGTGTGACCTCCTATATAAGTCACCCTCTCCCCTCATACCCTTCACTCAATTCTTTCTCTACAGTCTACACCCTGCCTCTCACCTAAATCTCAAAACCCATCAAGTACTACTACTTAACTTCATTCATAGATATCTCTTCACTTTTCAAATTCAACACCTCCCTAAGTAACCACATCCTTCTCTTTTTTTTTCTTTCTCTTCTATTAGTTAACTATTCCAAACACCTCTCTCATCTCATTTCATCTTTTAAATATATCCAACCTTTACATTACCTCTCTTCTTAGCCTTTATTTCATTATCAATATAATAATTGTTATTCTTTTTCACCCTTGTCATTCCTTTTTTTGGTTTACCAAACTAATTGCATACCAAAAATGTACAAGTTTGAGAAAACATCCAAAAATCAAAACAAATTCCTCAAGCCCACTTTCTCTTCCACACTCTTAGACCAAATTTACCGTTCCATAGACGAAGAAGACGAAAGAAACTTAAACAACGAAACAACCAAATTCTACAGAGAACAAAAACCAACGGTTACTAAAATACAAACCGACACAAAAAACAATAAACCAAAAATTGAAAAAGTTTTTGTTGCGAAAGAAACCAACAGCAGAAAATCACATCAACTTGACCTTGATCATGACCATGATCATGATCGCGACGTTCTGTTCTTCAGTTCAACCTCAATTTCTTCAGATTTTAGCTCCGGTGGATTCTCTTCCTCCGACACAGACTCATTATACCGAACGAAATCACGTGCCTCTGCACGTGATTTCGCGGCAACGAGAGTACTTAAACAAGTGAGAACAACAAGCGCGTCATTCAGATTTGAGAATGAAAAACAGGGGAATCGCGTTTTCAACGGGTTTTCTCGTAGTTCAGAAACCAAACAAGGCACAGAAAATGGCGGCGAAGAAGCGGTTTTAATAAGGAGTAAATCGAGAGCGCTTAAGATTTACAATAATCTTAAGAAATTGAAGCAACCGATTTCACCAGGTGGAAGACTCACGAGTTTCCTCAATTCTCTGTTCGAGAAGAAAAGTAGTAAAAACAGTTACAGCGAAAACGAGAGAAAAGTAGCTTCCACGTGTTCTTCAGCTTCTTCATTTTCACGGTTGAACAAGACGACGTCGTTTTGGAACAGAGGTGATTCTATTTATAAGAAACAATTGAGTAATTGTGGGGTGAATAAAACGGTGCGTATTGGTGGCGCGGAAGAGAGTAAGGTGGTGGTGGAGGAAGCTACTAGAAAGTATTTGAATGAGGATCGTTATAAGCATAATAAGAAGAACGATTTAGTTTTATTAAAGGATTTGGGTATTAATGAAAATGATATTGATGACGTGGCAAGTTGTGCTAGTTCTGATCTTTTTGAGTTGGATTTGGATTTGTTGGGAGATGGTAGGCATTGTGAGGAGCTTCCTGTGTTTGGGACAACTCGTGTTAATTAGTAGTATTAAATACTAACAAATAAAGGAATTATTACAGAACCATTTTGATATTTGTTTTTGTAATATTTATAGTGGTGTATTTAAGTGTATATATGTATGATGGAATAATATAGTATTTAAGTGTATATATGTATGATGGAATAATATTTAAGTATGGATGGTTTTGATGGAATGAAAACACAACTGTTAATGGAAGTAGCTAAAGGGAATTGATTTCACAATGAGAAAATAATTAGTGCCTCAAACCTGCATCTGTTACTCGTAATTTAATTCTAAAAAGACAATAAATAATTAAAATATTACAACTCAATTCAAATTACGATCTATTTTGTTTTCAAATCAATGCATAACTGAAATTGGTCATAACTTACCAAAGCTCATTTTCCTTAAACAAAATAAAGCCACGTTAGGATCCATTTACAAAATTTTAAGTTTGAAGATTGAGACTTATGAATGTAGACAGTTGTGGTGGAGAAGTGGAGAAAAAATAAATTATTAATTAAGGATAATGTATTTTTAAAATTAATAAAAATAATTATTTGATATTTTTATTAATTTTCAAAATTCAAATAATTCTTCATTTCGTAAATCCAACGTTTACTTTATTTACAAATAAAATTAATACAAATTTTTAAAAATAAAAAATGTCCTTAAATTTTCCATGTCACAAGATTGTATAGTAGTAATTAAGACCGTTTCCATCATATTTGACAGCAATTCTATTTATCCTTTTGATCGAAAAGAATCTAGTAATTCTATACAATATATATTTTACTATGTTGGTTTAATTTTGGATTGTAATGCACAAAAATCAAATGGATATAAATTACTTCCTCTATTTTTATTTATAAGCAAAAGTAAATTAACAAAAGTTAATGTATTTAATTTAAATAATAAGTGAGGAATATGTATGATGAGGATTAATGAACAAAATTGATTTAAGCCACTTATTGGTAAAGCAAAAAAATTATTTGTCATATGTAGGTGTCTAGGTGTATGTAATTGGTCATAGAATCTGAGTATTTTTTTAAATGAGAAAGAAGATGATAGAAAGAAGAGTGAATAGGGTACTTGTGATTTTATGAAAAGAAAGTGATGTGGGGATACCTTAATAATCGATCATGATATTCAGATGAAAACTTAGTTTGAGGAAAAAGGAAGTAAAAGAAGAGGGAAAACGAGATATTCGAGATGGTTAATCACAAGCAAACTGAGTGAGAGGGGGTTTGAAAGTGAATGATGCTGATGGTAAAGCCAAAGCCAAATCTTCATCCATCAGAATAGAGAAAGTGATCAAAGACTTAAAGCTTTTGCTTTATTCATCTCTTTCTTTATTTCTTTATGTGATTCACTTGAACTACCAGGCAATCAAATCTATTACATCAGCTTCATCCAATTCATTCACTATATATTATTTGATGCATTTATATCTCATCTATTTCATAATATAAAAAAAAATCAATTGTTACTGATTTTACTATAATTCTAATGGGTTGCCTGAAGTAATAACACAATATTTTGTAATACAGCTTTGTAGAATGAGAACTCAATCAATCTCTATTTTATTAAAATAATAATAATAATAATACATTTTTGTACTTTCAAATAGGGAAATTGACTAAACTTCTAAACCTAGAGCATATTGAAATATAACTTTTACAAAAAGATATGTATATTAAGAACTTATAATTGTAAACATGCGAGTAATACCTCTTATTCCTTTTAAATTTCATTTAATATTAAGATAACGACGATAAAAGTTTATATATTAGCATAAAAATTGAATTTTTTTATAGAAATATATATAGGAGACTTAAGTATCCAAATTATTTTTGTGATGGATTAAAAATTATTTGATTACTGTGATTAGTCTGAGTCTCAACTTTTTTAAAAGTTTTATTTTACGAAGAAAAAAAAAAAGGAAAATAAAATTGGGCACCTCCTACGAAGCTTTTGTACTTTGTAGCAAGGGTGGTGTGGCTAGTTATAAGTACCCATGTCCATGTGATAAGCATTGGGTTGGAAGAAAAATATTGTGGGTTGTTCTAATGGTCCACACCCTTTAGCTTTGTTCTGTTGGGAAAGACAGTCATGGTCCATGGACATTGGATTGGTCCAATGGAGAAGTTTTTACTGAAAATAGTGTAAATATAGCAGGTGGGATGACAACACTAAAATGTAAATCAAGTCATGCATCACATGGTGATAAATTATTTAATAATGTCTGTATTTTTTTAATTCTTAATACTAGTTAGGTTAGAAATTGATAAGATGCGATAAGAAAATAGTTTAATCATTTGTACTTATAAAAATATAATTTAAAATTTAAAAATTTAATAAAGTATATATATATATATACAAAAATTGAATTTGATATTAAATTAGAAAATATTATAAAAAAAACAATATTTCTATAGTTATCTACGTTTTGATTCAATATAAGAAATTCATAAATTATAATTTTTTTTCTCCAAACAAGTCAAATAAAAAAAGCTTAAATATAACTTTAGTAATTTAACTCTTATTTAATATTTTTTTAATTTGTTTTAATTATATATCTTTTGTTTTAGTGATTTTAGTACCACTGACATATTTAGAGGTCTAAAATAAATATTATGGCAAGACTTTTAAAAATTAAAAAATTTAACACATGACTTATCTAATCAATTGAGTTAATCGAATTTCTATAACACATGAGTTATACTCATAACTAAATCAAAATTATTTGAGGTACTAAATGACATTTTATAGTGCGTCTTTTATAGCGCTTATTAAATACAAGCGTTGTTGTATGATATTTTAAAAATAACGGAGGATACAACGTTTTTTTGACAAGCGCCGTAAAAGACTTGCGCTTTCACATAATTAAAGGACCTATTAGAGCGCTTTTTGAAAAAGCGTTGTAAAAAGCTTTTAAAAAAAATAAGAATGTCTTTTAGAGCGCTTTTTTGACAAGCGCTGTAAAAAAAGTGTTGTAAAAGAATTGCAATTTCACATAATTAAAGGACCTATTAGAGCGCTTTTTGGAGAAGCGTTGTAAAAGGCTTTTAAAAAAAAATAAGTAGGTCTTTTACAGCGCTTTTTTGACAAGCGCTGTAAAAGACTTGTGCTTTCACATAATTAAAGGACCTATTAGAGCGTTTTTTGGAAAAGCGTTGTAAAAGACTTTTAAAAAAAAATAAGAAGGTCTTTTACAGCGCTTTTTTGACAAGCGCTGTAAAAGACTTGTGCTTTTACATAATTAAATGACCTGTTAGAGCGCTTTTTGGAAAAGCGTTGTAAAAGGCTTTTAAAAAAGCGTTGTAATAGAATTTTATATATAACAGTAAATCGCTTCAGTTTCCTCTTTATTACATAAACTTCACTATCTTTCAGTGTCCTTCTCCTCTTCATTCTCTTTCTCATTGCGAATCCTACTATCCCTACGAACAATATTGTTAGCCATCTTCATTGCAAATCATCTTCATATTTGTTACTATCCCTACGAACATTATTACGTACTCTTCTCATTGCGAACTCTACTCTGTTCTACAAACCGTTGATATTTCTGCACATTCTCGCCGTTCCTTCTTAAGCAAAACCGTAACTCTATGAACCATATATATTTCTTTGCACTCTTCAGGTATTATATTCATTTATTTCTTACATATATATATATAATGTGTTTGTTAATGTTAATAATCACATTTATTTGATAGTGTTTTACAAGTTTTTCGAGCTCAAATAGGTGCTACAGTGTCATAGCAAAAATAAAATAAATCACATGGATTCCAATAAAGGTTTGAAATATATGCCTTTAAAATTTCATTAACAATCAATGCACAAATATTTATTGACTTATATGTTTTATTTTATAGTGCTCTCGTCAAACTAACAACATGGACTGCGGATACTGTATATTGTGATTTATGAAGGAGATTGTTGATATAATCCCAGAAAGAAATCTAATTGAAATAAAGGAGCTATTACAGCGCTTTTTTTAAAAAGCGCTGTAAAACTAATACAACAAGCAGCGCATTTTTAGAAGAGATTTACAACGTTTTTTTATTTTTTTTATTTTAAAGAGCGCTGTTGAATCTTTTTACAGCGCTGGATACTACGGCACTTAATTTTTTGAAAAAAGCGCTGTAAATGACTTTAAAAAAGCGCCGTAAAATATCATTTTTGGCGTAGTGTAGCTAGAGCATATTAAAATATAACTTTTACAAAAAAAATATGTATGTTAAGAACTTATAATTATAAACATGCGAGTAATACTCCTTCTTCCCTTTAAATTTCATTTAATGTTAAGATAACGATGATAAAAGTTTATATATTAGCATAAAAACTGAATTTTTGATAGAAATATATATAGGAGACTTAAGTATCCAAATTATTTTTGTGATGGATTAAAAATTATTTGATTATTATGATTAGTCTGAGTCTCCACTTTTTTAAAAGTTTTATTTTACGAAGAAAAAAAAAAGAAAGGAAAATAAAATTGGGCACCTCCTACGAAGCTTTTGTACTTTGTAGCAAGGGTGGTGTGGCTAGTTATAAGTACCCATGTCCATGTGATAAGCATTGGGTTGGAAGAAAAATATTGTGGGTTGTTCTAATGGTCCACACCCTTTAGCTTTGTTCTGTTGGGAAAGACAAAGTCATGGTCCATGGACATTGGATTGGTCCAATGGAGAAGTTTTTACTGAAATAGTGTAAATATAGCAGGTGGGATGACAACACTAAAATGTAAATCAAGTCATGCATCACATGGTGATAAATTATTTAATAAATGTCTGTAATTTTTTAATTCTTAATACTAGTTAGGTTAGAAATTGATAAGATGCGATAAGAAAATAGTTTAATCATCTGTACTTATAAAAATATAATTTAAAATTTAAAATTTAAAAATTTAAAAATTTAAAATTTAATAAAGTATATATATATATACAAAAATTGAATTTGATATTAAATTAGAAAATATTATAAAAAAAAAAAACAATATTTCTATAGTTATCTACTTTTGACTCAATATAAGAAATTCATAAATTATAATTTTTTTCTCCAAATAAGTCAAATAAAAAAGGCTTATATATAACTTTAGTAATTTAACTCTTATTTAATATTTTTTTATATTTTTTTAATTTGTTTTAATTTGTTTTAATTATATATCTTTTATTTTAGTGATTTTTTGTACCACTGACATATTTAGAGGTCTAAAATAAATATTATGGCAAGACTTTTAAAAATTAAAAAATTTAACACATAACTTATCTAATCAATTGAGTTAACCGAATTTCTATAACACATGAGATATACTCGGAACTAAATCAAAATTATTTGAGGTTTTGTTTTAAGTCTAAAATCCTAACTTTAACCACTTTTATGTAAATATTTCAATAAACATTATTGAATCACCCCTAAAATTTTACTTGCCTAAGACCCCAAATCAACATGTTATCTTTTACTTAAATCTTATATCTTATGGCAATACCGAATCACTTCAAATTCATCTAACACATTCAATTTATGTATTTTGACTCAATTAGACTTTCACCTTAGAATCTAATAATATTAAATAATTTTAACTCATAAATAATTTAGTAAATATTTGGATGTGTAGTGTACATTAAAATTATCACATCTCAATATTAATTTTAGTAGAAGCTACAAATTCTAACTTTTTTTCTTAGGTGGCAATAAGTAATTGTCCTCACAAACATGATCTAATCTTCTAAATCCAATCACATTTAACTAAGCGAAAATTTTAATTGTCTTACAATTATCAACATATATTTATTTATTTATAAAAATGGTAAAAAAAGAAATCGATCCATATTCACAAATTCTAATATTAATTCACCAATTTACTAGCTAAAAAAAGGCCAAGCTCACCTCAACACTAGTACCTAAGAATAAAAATGTGTGTGACAATTGAGAGGATAACCTTATCTCCAATCCCAAGTAGAATATCTCCCACATCATCAAAAAAATCTCCATTTTCCACCTCACATCCAATTCCACACATTTCTTCAACCACTAATATCTAACCCCATATATCCAACCCTTCATCTCCAACATTTATTTTCAAACAAAAGCAAACCAATTAGATTAATTAATGGCTTCAGCTTCTGTTTCAATGTCTTTACCACTAACTCAAGCCACCCACAAAAACCTTTCCAATCCCTTCTTGAAACCATCATTACCCTTTCCACAACCAAAGAAGACAACAATAGTCAACAATTCAACCTCAAAATCCAAACTTGTTGGAATTCAAGCATCATTGAAGGACAAAACAGTGAAGGGTCTATCAGCTATTGCATTAACAGCTTCAATGGTGATTCCAGAAGTGGCTAATGCAGCTGGAAATGATTTCTCTCCATCTCTTAAAAACTTTTTGCTTAGCATTGCAGCTGGTGGTGTTGTTCTTACTGCCATATTAGGTGCTGTTATTGGTGTTTCCAACTTTGATCCTGTTAAGAGGACTTAAACTATGTTGTCTTGTCTCACTCTTTAATATTTACATTTTCTATGCTACTCATGTTTTTTTTTCTTCCCTTTTTGTTCCATGTAATTTATGCAATTGTTTCTAATACAAGATGAATTAATGAATTATAGAGAAGGAAGATCCATCTCATAAATATATCTTTCATATATGAGATAAAAAATTCAGCCTAAACATTATAAAATGTTTTTCAATGAAATAATTCAATGAAGCCAAATTGATGAAACAATTAATTGGGAGCAATTTATTTATTAAATTATTTGTTCTAGTTAGCTATGTTTCTCATACTTATTATTATTAACTGTACAGAAAATTCTTACACACTCCAAAAACATGCCTGTATTACAAGAATTGAATTGCCCTATTGATTAACCTTATAGTTAAATCTTGATTATATAAATATTGCGCAATACTTTTGAGGTGAGAGCATGCAAGAATTTCCCTTCCTTTAGAGACGATAAGAAGCCACACCATGTCCTGGAATAAATCTAGCATTTTCTTCAGTGTACACATTAGTTTCATTTTGGAGCCTGAAAAAACAATTATTTTTATGTCAAATTTTATAAACTAATTAAATTAATATTCTTCATTTCAAGCAAATTGGACACGGAATTTAATTGCATGTTACTTACGATTTAGAGACGGTCTTGTTCATGATTGTTGATGAATGGAACCAAGCACCATCTAGATACAACAATTTCCCTTCTATTCTTGTTTCGATTCTTTTGTCCATTTCCATAGCATCAATCAATATTGGTTGGTCTGAAGCCTTAATTCACACCATATAAATTTTTCAATAAATCATAAATCAAAATAATAAATAAATAGATAAATGATTTTTTTTTTTTGCATACCATAACCCATCCCCATGAATCAGCAAATGATGGTATATAAGTTGTGTATGCCACAACATCTGCACAAAATGGGAAAGAAGAAAAAAGAAATACTCAATATTAGCACATAAGAAAAACATATCTTAGTTAAATTAAATAGTGTAATTAATTGAATATTTTTTTATAGATAAATATTAATGGTTAGTAGAGATCGAACTTCTAATATATTTTTTAGTATTCCAATTCAAAACATTAGGATAAATCTTCGGAGACATTAGTTAGTCGTCCATATAATTACAAATATTAAAATGATAATTGAAAATTGACCAAACAAAAAGATTAATGTAATTGATAATTTATAAATTCAGAAATAATTTTAAAATTTCTTCATTTTGAGATATCAAATTGCACCATGCTTCAATTGGTGATTAAGTCATCGCTCAATGTCCTTGTTATATTTGAACTCTATCAACGATTGACAATTAAAGTATGAATCCTATAACAAAATATTTAAATTAGATATATTAATCTTACATTTGAACACCTGTTTTATGGTGTTATGTATAGTAGTGAAGACCTCTTTGTGTGTGAAGATACCCGTTGGTCCAGCCTGCATGACAATATTTAATTTGATTTGTTTAAGGTTATTTTTTTTACTATAAAGGTAGGGTAGAGAGAACACGAATTCAAATATCTTGCATTCAACATTAGAATATTGGTGGTTATTCAATCTAAAACAATGCAGATTTTAATTTTTATTATATAATAAAAAATAGCAAACTTGAATTTGGACCAAATGATTTTGATCAACAATCATCAATATCTCAAAAGTATAAATGAAAAAATATTGTGACTATATATGGTAAGAGAGAATGGGGTTCTTAAGAAATCTACCTGGGTCACAAAAATACCATTCTTATTTAGCTTGGGCTTCACTATTTTCTCATAAAAGGACTTTGTGTAGAGTTGATAGCAAGGCCCATCTTCAAGTGGGTCAGCCAAATCTCCAACAATGATATCAAATTTCTCCTTTCTCTTCTCTAGCTCAACCCTTTCAAACACATCAAAAGTTGTGTACCAATTGTTAGGTAAAAGATCGCCATGAAATCCACCAATAATATTAAAATTTAAGAAATTTTGACACTTTTAGGAAATTATATTTCAGAAGACTAATTTTTTTGTTTTTGAAAGCATAATTTGAAACAGTTACATTGAGTTACAAAATTTTGTTTCTAAAATTCAATGTGATTGTGTTTCAAAATTATAATTTTAAAAAATAAACAATAATGTGATTGTGTTAACAATGATATTAATTAAGAGATATCGATAAAAGTTAAATTCAAATCAACTTTTCAATTGTGGAAATACTTATTTTTTAAAATGGCTGAAAAAATAATACCCATAAAAAGAAAAAACAATACAAGTTAGTCAATGCATGAATAAAGCAAAAACTAGCTAGCTTCTTACTTGGCATCATTGATGACAAGGTCGAGCTTCTTGTTAGCAAATGCGTCCCTATTTGCAACCAAGTATTTTCGACAGAAATCTACCACCTCCTGCAAGAATCGAAAGTCATTTTTTTTTTTTTTTTTTTTTTTTTTTTTTTTTTATGGAAATAAAAAGTTAAAACTTTATTACCACAATTTGAGAATATATACTCTTCAACCTTAGAATAAGATTTAAAAGTTACTGTATTAATGAACCATGTCTTAACAACCTCCTCTCATTTTCTATGCCATTTTAGCAAAATATTTTTGTTCAATTTGTATTATTGCTTGATAATTTCAATGAATCACTTTTTTTTTCAAATATATACTCGACCATTATTAGTATATATTTTATCAACTTATTTTTTCTTACAAAACTTAACTCAATTGAGAGAAACCTATAGTCAATACAAAATATTTATATAAAATTGATTTGACAGTAATTGCCTATCAAATCTTTAACATATTTTAACATCATTTTATATTGAGTTGAATTTAATTTAACTCTCATAAAATTATTCTATAAAGTGAAAACTTTACACATATAAATATATTTTTAAGTCATGTATCATCTATGACAAAACTATTAACAAAATATATTTTTTAATTCATGTATCAAATTCTTAAACGACAAATTAAAATAGACAGAATAAGTATCAAATATATTTATAATTTTTCTAAACATCTATATCTAAAAGTTATCATGATATTGATAGTCAACATTAATATTATAAAGTGAAGTAAAAAACATCAATATCTTATAGTGTCCTTGTTTCTTTTGGGTAAGCAGAGTGTCCATGTATTTTATTTAAAAAAATGCCACTGCCCACATCAATATGAATATTATTAGCTAAGCTAATTATACAAAAATGGATATTATTAAGTTTTCAATTTGAGGGACGGCTAAGAAGAAAAGGACTTATAGTAGTAACCTTGTCAATGTCACACATAACAACTTTGTCCATTGACTTGTGCTTGAGGGCTTCTCTAGCTGCAGAACCTTCACCACCTCCCATTATAAACACTGTCTTGGGGCTGCAAAATTATTACCATATGCCTCTTCATATTAATCAAAGGCTTCATTAAACAAAAATCTAATCAAGTCTATAAAACAACATAATCGCGTGGTATATATATTAATTTTATTATATTATTTTTGTTTATATTTGATATTAGAACGAGTATAAAGTAAAAAAGCCATTCGTAAAATGTAATTTTTTGTTTCAATTCTTTCATTTTTAAGAGAAATAATTGAAACAATTCAATTTTAGTGATGCAATCAAATATTATATCAACCTAAATTCAAATTCATCGAAACAATTTATTCTTAATTAGAGTCTACTAACCACTTGAGATAAATATTTATAATAATGTGGTTTTGGTATAATTTTTTTTAAAATATTGAATAATTGATGGTTTTATTCTTAAACGACGCAACTTAAAATAGAGAAAGAAAAAAAAAATACACCAATAGTGTAAATTAGTTTTATATTAATTTTCAATGAAAATTAAAGATGTGGTAATTATTTTTTAAAAACAATAAAAAAATTATATAATTAAATAATAATTTATGATTGAATAATAGTGTAAAATTATTTTATTCCCTCTTTAATAATCATAGGACTCATCGATATTGTTTGATTATTTATTCCCGTGGTACAAAATAGTATAAATTATAATACTATAAACAACATGGAATAAGGGAATATACTAAATTTGTCAACAACATCAAAAGAAATATATTAAAAACAAAGAAAAAGGAATTTGAATCTATACTTATAAATTGCAATTAAAAAGTCTTTTCTTTTAAAATATATATATGTCGAATTCTCGTCAGACTAAAAAAGGAAAACAAATATTTTTCTAAAGAAAAGACAAAGAAAGAATTAATGTAAGTTTAATAACATGATAAATTGAAACTTACTTGGGATGACATATAAGAGAGGGATGGATCAAGCATTCATGATAAATGAATTCATCTGCTTCAGCACTCTGCATCTTCCCGTCAAGCACCAAGGCCTATATGCAACATCAATAATTAACAATCATATACTTAAACCAACTATTGTTTATAAAGTTCAATGGTATACACGGTTAATGTAAAAAAAAATATTATATTATCAAAATGATTTTATATATAATTATGTTAAAAATTAAATATCTCTAATTATTTAATAGTTGTAATTATGAATTAAGTCTTTATTTATATTTTGGTTCAAAATATTATTTATCCTCCGCTGCTTTTTCATTATTGGAATTACATATTATTAGAGAAAGAGATACATAAACTTTCAAGACTTAAAAATATAACTAATGCAAAAATTAGAGATAAAAAATTTAAATTGTCTCTTATTTTTTTCAATACAAAATTTGAGATGAATTTAATATTTTTCCCGCTCTAAGTTTTGTCATTACTTAAAGAAACAGAGGCTGCAAACCTTTCCAAAACGCTTTGTATCTAAGAGAGCAATGTCCTGGTATTCACTAATCGCTTTATGAAGCACACTGTTGAAAATAATAAAACAAACAAATTAAAACGAAAGAAAAGTAATATACCATGTAAAACAAAAGAAGCTAAAAATGATGTAGTAAAATAAAAATAAAAATAGAAATATAATTAAAAATAAATGATGTATCTAATTCAAAATTTAAAATAATTACGTTAAATTATTTTGATATACTTTTATTTATATTTGAGATAAGAGTGATAAAGTATAGAATAAGTAAAATAATCTCGACCTTGATTAGAGTTCATTATCATTATAAAATATTTAAAAGTATAACAAACCTGTTGAGTTTAAAAGACCATTTGAGATCATCGTCGATGACTTCCTCGTACCAAGTGGAAGAATCATCAACGTTGTTGCCATGATTTGTTTTCTGAGTTTCAAGAACAAACTTTGACAACTGTTTTTTCAAAAAAAATACAAACTTTGAGAAGCCATTAACATACAACATTTCTGGAGCCTCTCCCATGGTATCAATGATGTGGTTGCAAAGTGCAATGTGGATTGCAGGGTGTGACAATAGTGGGTAGCACTTGCTTTTATAACAACAGCAAAATGGATAATATTTAATCTAAGGGCCCCATCATGACTATATTATTTTTTTATGACAAAGATGATGACCATATTAATGAATCTTACTACATCACATTTTATAATTTTTGTTTTACTAACTTAAAACTTTTTATCCAAAAAAATTAAAGTACAAATTAAATATAGAAAAATAATATATTTATTGTTTTATATGTGATAAATATTTTGCTCATCATATTCTTTTTTTAAATGACCTTTTATCATTCGTTCACAAATTTAATAGTTTTGGTATATTTGTTTTATTAATAGATTAAAGATTATTTTATAAATCAAAAAACTATTTACTGACTTGTACATTTTATAAAAAAAAAAATAGTTTTTTATTCACCGTATTCATTGTTTTATTATTATATTTAATTTCTTTTGCTTCTACATTTTAAGAAACATTTGATAAAAACAAACAAGTTTACCACCTTCTTCGTTGTTCTTTATGTGTATTTACACAAATTAAAAAAAAATCAATAATTTGCAATAAAATTATTTTTCTTTTCATAAGATAAAATTAATTGTTTAATATTATTT
>JBBPBS010000115.1:6089150-6128855 GCA_037974835.1 Cicer judaicum | reverse complement strand
AAAATCGAAACTTTTTTCTTGAATATTAGTTTATTGAGAAATTTTTTATATTTATTTTTCTCAAAAAAATAAAAAAAAAATTTCCAAAAGAATTTCAAAATTATTTTTCTCGAAAAACATTGATATTTTTTTATAAAAAAATTTCAAAATTCTTTTTTCGAATAACTATTTTTATATTGACTTTAACTAAAAATTTATTCAAAATATTAAACTAATTTATATTTATAAATTAATTATAAACTAATTCATAATTATACTAAATTTAATTTAAAAATAATTTTTAATAATTGGATTAAATTATTAATATGATATAATATAATTCAATTTTTGTACCATAAATATCCCTACTTTCAATTGCCATTGAAATAGAATGTGTAAAAGAGTAATATTGAAAAATAATAAAATAGCAACAAAAAAAAATTGTGTCAAACAAAAGTAACGATGAGTCAAAAACAAAAACAAAAGTAATGATTTTCATTGAATTGGTAAAAAAAATAACGTGGGCATAAAGTAGCATACTTATTACATATGTGAGAATTATCCATGTAAACAAAAAATAGAGCTTGAAATGTATTGTGTGTGGGACCAAACAATTGTTGGAGTTGCAAATTAAGGAAGGCAAACTTTATGGTTGAGTTGAGCGTGGGTTAACTCCACTAAGGATTTTGTGGAGAATCCACTCTTTAAATTTGTATGTCATTAGTGTGTACTTACTCACTTATGTAGTGTCCTTATTCTTCATGATGAATAGCAATTGTTTCATGATTAAAAGAAAATCTTTTTATTTACCTTATTATGTTCAAAAAGATATATACAGATAGAAAGAAAGGATGATACGTGACCCCTTTATTTCTCTAGTGCTTCTGAAATTTAATTAATTATATTTCATATATATTTGAAGAATCTCTCGTGTATACGTTTTGGAAATAGTGGTAGAAAGGGTGGGATCGTAGATTCAATATGGATCGTTAGGTTGAAAAATATTTCGGCCTTTTATAAATCTGTCTAAAAATAGTCGGATAGAGTAGACTAATTAGTGTTAATTAAATAAAAAATTTAATATATTCTTTTATAAAATGGATTAGCAAGTTAGCCACCACGTTAACATTAATTTTTTTTTATTAATTTATAAATTCATAAAAATTATAAAAAAATAGTGTAAATAAAATAAAACTAAAGATCATTATAGAAATTATCAATTAAATATTCATAGTTAATCATCCAAACTATATATATGCCATACAAAAATTAATGACTCCACCTACCGTAATAATTCACAATAAACTATTAGAATCATGAAATTAAAATCATGAAACCATGAAATTTTAATAATATCTTTTAACATTTTGTGAAATGGTAAGTAATTATTCTTCGAACAACATAAAAAATATTAATATTGATATTTATATTAATCTTAAAATTAATTACTTATTCAATTAATTGAGTTGAGCTGAAAATAATATATATTTTTAAAATGGACTAACAATTTTGATTAAAAAAATGTGTTATTTATTTATTTAAACTCCGACGAAACAATCCTTCTCAGCTTCGTTCCCATCTTATTTTTTTGGCAGGTTAGGTGGAACAGAGCAATAAGTGTTGAGAGGTTAAAAATCTAAACTCTTCCTACTAAAAACGATATAATAAACGTACCGTCCGATTTTATCATCCTTAAATTATACAACACCAAAATAATAGGTTAAGTGGAGGTTATCACTTTATCAACATAACAACCATTGATGTTAATCACATTCACAAATCGTAGTGGAGGATGACAATAGTTACAGTGAAAAATTGAGAATTATGATAATTAAATTTAGTAAAGTTAATTAAAATGATGAGATAAAGAATCGAATGTATTAAAATAGTGAAATGATCGGAGTAAAAGACGAGAGTTTAATAGAGAAATTGTTGAATACTCTTGTGCAATAAAATTAATTTTATATAATGTGAACTCTTTTAAACTACTTAAAAAAAATACCGTATATAACACATATTCACAAGACCATTTTGTAACATGACAATTTTCTAAAGTTTATACACTATACTTGAATCATAATATAGCTTTTTTTTTAAGAAAATTATAATTTAAATATATATTATATTGATATATTTTATAATGTAAATTAATAAATATCATATTTTTTAATAAAATAAAATAGCTGACCAATGTGAGATTTTTTTTTCTTTCAGTACACACTCACCATGTTTAGAGTCAGTGGGCTTTAGTACATGATCAAATATCGAATTTAAAAACAGTTTTTGGGAGTTGACCCAAAAATAATAATTTTTGGGAGTAATTTACTCTATAAACCCAACATAAGTAATTTCCTCTTTTTCAATTATATATTTATGCAATTTAAAAAATGAGTGTTTCTACTAACTAATAAAATTAATAAAATTAGTTCATTTCCCTAAATTTTAAATAAATAAAAATTATATTGTACTTGATAACCTTGAGAAAGCACTGATTACTTACAACCATCATTTCATTACTTATAAGCATAATTTGATATCATATTAAATTTATTCATTTTGTTTTTAATCTAATAAAGTTATTATCTTTACAATAAAAAAAAATAGATCTTCACTTTTTTCTCATTGACACACACATTAATCATTTTAATCTATAAATTAAGACAAAAAATATAGTCTTTTTCTTCTTCTTTTTGGCTGCCATAGATAGATTTGCATCTTTCTCTATCTCTTTTTGATATAATACTTGGTTTTATTGTTTGTTGAAGTTTTTGATTTCACGCTCTCAATAATGTCTCATTTGTTGTTTTATTGTTGCGTTTTATTTGTTTAAGGATAAAATTATGAATAATCTGATTCAATTAATCTATTGAAACTTGTTATGGAAAGATGCAACACGTATAACAAAAACACATATGCATTTACCTTTTATTAAATCTTTCATTTTTTGAAAAGAAAAAAAAAACTCTTGCCAAAATTAAAATAAGTAAAATCTTGTTTTAAGTTATTATGACATGAGTTATGATAACTTAATAGTTTTGAAATTCATTTTTATTTTTAATATATTAATAATCATACAAAAATTATTTTAAAGTTGATTAAATTAGATGCAATATGTTTTTAATTTTTGAGTTGTTAATATATAAGTTTTGTCACTTGTGGTTTTTAAAACACAAAAAATTTCAAATATTCTTGAGTGAATTAAATTAGATGTGACATATTTTTACGTCTTGAGTTTTTAAAATATGAGTTGTACAACTTGATAGTTCTAAAATTCGTATTTTAAAATAATTATTCAAATCTAACGAACTCATTTTTTTTATAAAGAAGCAAAATCACACCATTATCAAACAAATTAATAAAAAATTCTTTTTTTTATTCTCTCTTTCTTAAGCACACGTTAATTTCAAAATCACATTTAATAACAAAGAAAAATAAATATTATAGGTAACTATATTTTGACAGATGTCTTAAGGTACTAATATCTTTTTTATGCATAATCAATTTCCAAACTCAAAATTGATTTCAAATACGTTTTTTTTTTCTTATTTAAAAGGTTTTTCAATATTTTATTTATTCTAAAATAAATTTTAGTGACATCTTCTTTAAATTCAAAAAATATTATAAATTTTAAACCGCGACAAATAAAAAAAAAACAGAATCTAATTGTCTAATTACTCATTCAATGTGACTTTAAGCGGTATTGACATTTATACGGCCCTATTGAAACTCTTAGGAACTAAAAGAATCGACTAGTTTCATTATTAATTGTTTCTAGTTTGACATATATCATATTTGGCTAGTTAAATATCAACTCATCCTTAATTTGATTGTTGATCTTTCTTAACTAACAATTTAAATTATTTTTAGGTGTAAACAATGTCTAATTACACAGTCTAGAGATCAGTACTCATTCGATTGAGATCGAATAGTTCAAATTAAAATTTAATATGTTCAATTATAAAATTTAAATTTATATTATTTATTCCATCTAATATCAACACGATAATCTATAAAATTTTGACAGCACAGAGTAAATTAAATTGGATTCTCTAAAGAAAGAAAATCTGAAATTCACATCAACCGGGTCACTTTATATTAATTATGCAACTCAAAGTAGTTTCATTATTTTTAACATTGAAATACATTTATAATTAAACGTATTTTTTTGACTTATATATTTATTTAAAAATGTGACTTATATATATATATATATTCAGTGAGAGAAGTAATGTCTATTAAATTAAATGTAATGACTAAAGAAAAATTAAGATATCTGATCTTGATTTTAGATGTAATATATCATCTTTTTAATTGTTATTTTTGTTTAAATTTAAATGTATTTTTCTTGACATTATGGAGAGAGAGAGAGAGTGCAAATACCTCTCACCACATTTCCAAAAAAGGTGTTTTAGTTTATCTAAAGAGTTTTGAACTTTATAGGATGGCCCCAGAATCATTTTCGAGAACTTTTATTTATATGCAAAATCCTATTTAGATGACTTTTACATTCATTAATATGTTACCGTAAAGTCAATGGGTTAACTGTCATGAAGCAAGCGATCTCTCCACTTAGTCAACCCATTTTCTCATTTCAATTTCTTTAGTCAACCCTATTTATACATTTTCTTCTCTTCTAAATTTTTTGGTTGCATTACATAATACTTTAATATATTTTACACACAAATATCACTTTGTTTTTATTTTTTTTTTATTTTTTTAACTTAACCAAACAATTTTATTCATTCAAATTAAAAAAATACATCAACTGAATACAACAAATATAAATTTGTTAAATAAAAAAAAGATGAATATGTCATCCATATTAATAACATAAACTGACAAACTACTTACAAATTTGATAAAATTAAAATAACTTAAATACTCATATATATGAACGTTAATTGAGCTTAAGTTATTGATTAAATATACTTGTATTAATCTAGAGCTGTCAAAATGGGTTAGTCCAAATGGGTCAGCCTGCTAAAATACAGGACTTAGCCTTATAATTTCAGCCTGATTTTTTCAAGGGCTTTTTAGCCTGATCCAAATAAACATATTACCCATTATGGTTAGCTTGTACGGGTACTGGGCAGCTCGCTACCCACATAATCAATCTAAAATTTAGAGTCATATTATAACTATAAAGCACTTTATTTGATTGGTTTGAGTTTGTGTCATGTTAAACAAATCTAAATTTATTTGTGTTACGTTTGTGTTACGTTAGATCATATCTATAACTTTTGAACCATTTGAACTTATTTTAATTTGTGTTTGTGTTAATTGAAAAATACAAACTTAAAATAGTCTCAAAGAAATTAAAAATATAATGAGTAAAAAAAAAATATAAAAAAAATATATAGATTACCCGCCCAAACCTATAACTCGTCTAGGGCCGAACTCGAAGTAGTATTTTTTCAACTCATAATAAAATAGAATTTTTTGGTGCAGTCGAAAGAAACCCATAACCTATTAGGACCGACCCAATATGTGATGGATAAATCGTTTTGACAACTCTAAAACGACAAAATCCAAACATAGCACTTAGTTGACGATATAATAATAAAATCATTAAAAAAATTGATGCATATAAAATTATTTATTTAGAAAAATTATTTATTTAAAAAATATGATAGAAAAAAAACGACGTAGATAAAGGAATTTAAACCAAAATTTGATTCAAAATCACCCCTATTAAAGAGAAGATGAAAAAAGAGGTAGGAAGGAGTTGAGAGCTAATAATACAAAAGTTGTTTATAAAAATGCACTTCAACTTTCTTATAAATTGTGACTGACTTTTTATATAATAGTAATATAGAGCCATGCCAAACACCAATAAAAAAAGTCGTTTCGTAAATAATTATTTTTGCATATATGAGCTAATCATTTATATTTTATACAATATTTTTTAAAATAAAATCAAAATCAATGGTTACATTATTTTTGAAATATTAAAATTTGAAATTTTAATTAATACGAGTTTTATTTTATAAAATATTTGTCGATATTTTGCAAATAAATATAAAATATTTGGCGATATGTTTTGAGCAATGTTTAAAAATTATTTCCAACATCGATTCAATAAGATTATAGAGTCATAAAATTATTAGTTGAATTATATAACTGAATCAAATTAAATTAGATGACTGAATTATATGACTCGTGATATTAATAAAGAAATAAAATTATTAAAAATTATAACTCTAATCAAAATCAGACTATTATCATAAACAGATTGATGGCTATAGTAGCAAGGCATACTCAGTGTCTCAATCTATATTATGGAGCAGGATTTGATTCTCTCTGAGTCATTTCTTATAAATTAATTGAATTTAAATAAAAAATAATATCGGTTAAACCAGTTGAACCCACAACATAAAAATTCAGAATAAAAACATTTATAAATTTGTCATTAATTCCGAAAACTTTGTAAGACTTGAAAAATCCAATTTATTTTTACAATTTCTATTCGGTCCAATTTAGACTTTTGACAAAATTTAATATTCAATTTAGTGTTTTTGACAATTTTATGAGGGAAACATTAGTTCTTCCAGTAAATTTGATTAAAATTTGACTCATTTGTTGATGTATTAGGTAAAGTTGATGACATATCAATTACATAAGTTAACATCAAGGAAAAGTATAAGGGTAGTGAAGTGATTTTTGTTGCTTCTGTGTCGGTTGGTGATTTTTTTTTCTTCTACTTTTATAAAGTTAATTAGAAGGGTTATATAACTTGTGTTCGTCAACAAAAGATATCTAAATCATTCTCTCATTTATTTGAGTCAAATAAATTTCTCACTGAATTAGATTTTAAAAAAAAAGTACTTTTTAATCGTTTCTTTTCATTTGTTTTTTATTATAGAGATCCATAATCATTAGACAACGACAATCCAATCACTATGTCTAGTAATCACCAATATTATTTTTAAAGATGTTTGATTAAATAAGTCGAACAAATAAAAAGGATAAGTTGATGACTAATTTTGATTTAATTAAGATTAAATATCATATAATAAATAAATTAAATTAAAGTATCAATCCACCACAACAAAATATTTGATAGAATTCACCATTGTTCTAAATGATAATAATTCACACACCTTCGATAATTTGAATTCCAATATATAATCATATTTGACTTAACCAATTAAATTAAATTATTAATTAACACAGATTAATAATTCACACACATTTGATAATTATATTTGACTTAATCAATCATACACCTGAAATAATTTTGATTTGAGCACAACTTCAATTAACATAGATTATTAATTGATTATCTATTCTCCATTACTTTTCATATTGATTAATTAAATCTTTTAACTTCAATTAAATTATTAAAACAACATGTATATCTAGTAAAAGATAGAAGCATAATCCTTTTATCAAAACAGAAATTATAAAGAGAATACAATGCAAATGCAAAGTAACAACAATAAGAACAAGAACTCAAAATTCAATGAATTAAATTTCTTGTGTATTTTGGACTGAAAATAGTTTTATTAGTCTAATACATGGTATGCACAATACAGATAGATCAAGTGAGTTAAATTCAAAAATTAACTAAATTTTGACAATTAAGCTCAATGAAATCCAATAATGCAAAACTCAAATATTTATTTTATAAATGATTTTTCTTGCGATTCTTTAACTTAATTTTAGATAATATTTCCGTCTTTTATTTTTTTTTTGAATTAGTCTTTTATTTAATTTTAAGTAACAAGTTGATCCTTTATGTTTTAAAATGTCAATAATGTTATAATTTTTTTACAAAAGTTAATCAAAATTTTCTAACAAAACACATAAAATTGATTATCATCTTTAATATAATGCAAATTTTATCAAATTCATAACCTAAATTTTTTAAATAAATTCATATTTTAATTTTTTATTTGATTTGATGTTGTGGGAAATAGAAATATGAGTTTATTTGAATATTTGAGTGATGCAATTGATGAACATAGGAATTTTCTTAAAATTGATATTGAATTTTATGAGTTTTATTTGAAAATTTTGATTAATTTTTTAAATTTATGTAAAGAAAGAATAACATTGTTGAAATTGAAGATATAAATAATCAAATTATTACTTAAAATTAAAATAAAAAACGATAAACGACGCAAATATTACTTAAAATTAAATTAAAAAGCCGCGAGAATAATTATATCTATTTTATATTAAGCATATATTATAATTATTTGACCAAATAAAAGCAATAAAAATCACACAAAAATTAATATATCACTTAGTCTCGTTGCCCTACCACCTGTGTGGTCCAAATGGTGTGTTTTACTCGACTCCAACTAGTGATCTCCTTATAGCTCCTCTAGTGAACCAACTTAACTTTAATCAAATTGTAACATCTATAAAAAAAAATGAAAGTTTGTGGTTCCCTTTACCCTAATGAGTAAGATAATAACTTGATTGATATTATATCGAAAAAATACAAAATACAAAATATAAGTGCTTTAAATTAGAGAAACACATGTAGATTTCGATCTATGTAAATTTATATTGATACTCTTTTTAAAAATGGAGTTCAATTAAAATATAATAATGTGACATACTTACACTTAACTAATACATATTACAATCTAGAAAGAATTTATCTAAGTCTAATTCAAATGATAAATATTAATATTATTAATTTGGACGTCGAATTTGAATTTAAAAACTCGTGTGAGTTAATTATCGTATAATTTATCGTCTCTTTTTTTTTAAAAAAATACTTAATTATTAAAAAATAAAAAAGAATGTAGAAAGTATGAATAGTTAATTTTGATGTGTTATTATATTAAAAGGATTAATTAAAGAATGAAAACATTTGTAACGAAAATGGAGCAATGAGGTATGGGGAGCATATAAGCGTGCTTGGTGCGTACTGGTTACTGCCTAGTGAGCTGTCTGAGCACTATGAAATGTATGTTTCTTACCTGTCTCCACTCTCTCCATTCTCAATTTATTTTCTTCCTTAAAATTAAAAATTAAAACACAAAAATGCGCACAACATAGAGACATATATAGCGACAAACTCATTGTCAAAACTATACTATGCTGGCTGCTACTACTTCCTTTCCTTAGTGCTTCCAATACCACTTTTACATTTTCTTTCTCACACGCCGTCAATCTCTCTTCATTTTCACCTTTGCGCCTGTTTGGCTTAATCAATTCATTTTGAATGTTTATTAAAATATTATGATTAAAAATTAAAAATAAATTATACATAAGTGCAGGTTTTTATGGTGGGTGCTCTTAAATATTTTGATTCAAATATATGAGGTAGTTAATGTAACAATTGTGGTATTCCTAAGCCTGGACACAAACGGCTACTGTCAAGAGCTTCACCAATTTTTTATATAACCAAGCTGTTAGTAGTATATACGTTAGTTATTTTTTTAATGTATACATGACATATAATAAGATTATAGGCTTAAGAGTGTTTTTAATTCATATAATATGAGTTTAACTTAGTTTTCATCACAGAAAAAAATTAATTTTTCATTCTTTCACTTTTATTTTGACAAAGTAATGTGACCAAAAACACTTCTTGACTCAACGTTTATTTTTCATTTAATAATAATAATTTATAAACAAAAATAAAATAAAAATAATTAATTTACTGACACTAATTTCACTTTAAAAAAAAGAAAAAACTTCATCTTATTTCCTTCTCCTACACAACTTTTCTTCCTCAATATTATCCTTATCTCCACCACCTCTATTTATTCTTCAACCCAAATTTATCTTTGTATACTCCTATTAAATTCAAATTCAAAAAAATTAATATAACTATTAATATTTTATTAATAAAAAAATACAGTATAATTTTAGACGCGGTGTAAAAGTTGATTCCAATATTTAGATGTTAACAAGCAAGCGATGTTGAGCCTAAACAAAATTACTTATAAGAGTTTGTTATAATTACTAAAATGAAAAATAACTAAAATTAGTATTTAAAATATAATAGATTTAATCTAAATTATTAGTTAAACATATAATGCTTTTATAAGCAAAATTTTAATAAAGTAGTAGATTAGTAACTAAATTAATTTTCTTATCATTAAAGTTAAGACCTCGTCCTTAAGACTTCTTTTAAGTAACTTTTAGACTCACCCTAACACATTACACAATTAAAGAAAATTACTAGCTGTAAGATTTTGCTATTCCTAGCTTTACCCAAACACCAAGTATCGTAACTTTGTTTAATGCAAGACAAGATATACATAGGTGACATCACTGTCACCCCTTTTGAGTTCTTTTCTATAATAATCCGTGGGATTTTGTCAAAAACAGAAAATTGTGAGATTTTTTATCCAACAAAAATCAAAATTCGCTTTCCATAACGACTTGGATTAAGTGATTTATGTCAACACGATAAGGTATATATGCATTGCTAAGGTCTCATCGGACAACAAATAATCACTATGTTTGGTCTCTTATTGGTCACTATATATAACAATATTCAATATAAGTGACCAAAACCAAAGAATTTGGCCTTCCACAACATGGATAATCACATTCTAGTATTTTTCTTTACATAGTTTTTTTTTTTTTTGACTGATTCTCTACATTAATTTTATAGTGCCGCCCAACCGAATATTGCAACTAATATAATGAATATCAACGCGTGCTTCTTACAACACAAGAGAATAATGCTTAACCCATTTTTTTTTTTAAATTAAGAACATATGCAAATGTGAAAAAAAGCATTGTTGAGATTTGATCGATATGTTGAGGAGCAATATTTGCAAACACTACGACGTTCAAGTTAATATTCAGAGATATTAAGATAAAAAAAGTATACGTACTTTTGTGGGTTTCGGCTGTACTGTTTATATAGTCGAGAGTCATAATGCAAAGGAAGATGACAATAATGAATAGTCATTATTGCATATAAATTCATTGGAATACCATTTTAAGAATATTAGATCTAACTTTTGTAATAGAAAATTTTAATTGTTTAATGTAAATTAATATTTTAGACTAAGTCAACGTAACAGCTCGGATTAAATTTAACTATTAAAAAAAAGATTGAAAATGCATAAAAAATAAACCATTTTTTTTACATGCCGTCCAAACTAACATTGCATGTTTGCATCATAAACAAAGTAACCACTTTTTTTTTTTTATATTAGATATATAGTTGGGGAATAATTTTTCTGAAAAATTATATAAAACTAAAATATGTATATACATATTGTTATTTTATATGTTTATGCAAAACTTTGATTTTGGTACCAACTAGCCATCCTTGATCAAATAACATTCATATTTTAATGCCGCAAGATATATATAGTTTAGTTTGATGGTTGTACGGAATAGTTAAAAGTTAAAGTAAAAAGTGGATCAAATATCTTATCTCCACGCCAAACAAAGTACTAAATCGATGGTGTGTTTAATTGGACTTGACACTCATGCTAAAATGAAAAACATTTTTCTTAAAATATTAGTTAGAGATTCGTCCAAAAAAAAATACTAGTTAAAAATATTTGGATAAAGAGTATAATTAAGCGTTCAATCATCTAAGAATTTGTATATAAATTGTTTAAATAATGGATACGGAAATAAATATAAAGCGCATTACAAATAATTTATTTCAATAATTGATAAAGTAGTGAGTGTAAAATAGTTGAGAGATAAATTAATTAAAATAAAATATTATAAATAAAACTTTAGTCCTGTCATAATCATCTTCCTCTATGTTATTTTGTAAGCATAATCCAAATCCAGGTGACAGCAAGTCAACGAGTGTTGTTCACAGAATGTATGTTGGAATTCAACTGCCTTCCCTTGAAAAACGATTTTATTATTTATCAATAAAAATAGTATCAAATAATGGCATGCTTACTTTCTTTTTAACTAACAAAAAAGAAACATGTCAACGTATTCAATGTCCATTGTCGTCTTCTAGTGGTTACAAAGACAGACCATGCGTGGGTTTAGGGAGTTGGGCTAGGTTATAGTTCTGTAATTAGGGTCCCTCATGAATATTAGGTCAGAACCAGCTAAAAAAGATACTTATCTAGTAATAAATTATTATATTTTTAGATTATTTTTTTTCTTTAAAATTAAAAAATAACTTTTTAAAAAAATTTCTATCTATAGCAATCTCTTTATTTCAAAATGTTGAATTTAATTTTTATTTTTTTTTATGAAATAATCAATAGTGCAAATAGAAAAACTTAGATTCCCCAATTTTAAGAAAAATTGAAGAAAAAATAACTTAAATTACAAATTCAGTTAAACTAGAAAACCAAAACTATATTTGGATTTTAAATTACTATATTCTACTCTTAAAAATAATACACTAAATTATTCCACATTGAAAATAAAATATTAAATTATCCTATTTTTTTAATCCTTACAAAAATTGCATCCTCAACCTACTATTTGAATAAATTTTTTTTTGTCAAGTAGAAAGTTTGAGGATGTGACTATGTACTAATGTAATTTTTTATTCTTCTAATTTTATTAATTCAGTTTTTCATTATTTAATAAATTAAGAATAATTAAAATATATAAATAAAAATAAAATATTATAAATAAAATAAAATACATTAAAAGAAAAATAAATATGATTGACAAATTTTAATATATTATATTATTTTAATAACTCTTCTATTTTATACATAAATTTAAATTATTTTAACAATTGCCTCATGATTTCCAAATAATAATATAGATAAAATTCATTATTAATTTAATAATAATAACAATAATAATATAGGTAAAATAATAGTAATTAAATTAGATGTAGTTTTTTAATTTAATATATTTTATTTTATTAATATAATTCACTTTTTAATTATTATTATTAATTTTTATTTATTTGATCTCAAAAAGAAATTAAGAGGAAGTTATTTATTTGATCTCAAATAGTATAACACGTTTGGGAGAACTAGATTGGATTGATGAATTTTGTGAAGAATAAAAGGTTGAATAGATTAATATGTATTAGGAGCTAAGACTTTTTTACTCTTATTTTTAGTAGAGTATATAAATTTATAAATGGTGTTAATCTTATTTTTATTTGTTCAATTACTTAAGCAAATTTATAAACCTTTTTTCATTAGTGCGTTTCTTTTTTTTAATAACAAATCGGGCATTCAAGCTTCGAATATCTTTAGTTGAATGGTAAAGTATTTCCATAAATTAAGAATTGAATGGGAACACCATGCATAAGCGAAAGAAAATTTGTTCTGGGTTTACATTAATCAATTCAACCTTATTTTTTACAATATTAAGAATTTAAATTGATTCAATTTGGTCAATGTTTAAGTTTCATTTGAATTGAAAATCATGGCATGTGATAAATGTAAAAGACAAGCCAAACTTGCTATCCACACTGAAAGTAGTGCAGGCATTAAACATCTGTAATTTAATATCTGGAGAACACATTCAAAAAGCAATAGGGTATAGTCATTGATAAAATATAGCATTCTAGCCTCATATTCCCCTTGCTTAATTCTCCAATATGAATTATAAGATAGCTAAAACCAAGATAAAAACAAAACATAAACAGAACCAATTTGTACATGCAAAGATGGATCAGATTATTAGGCTTGATTTCTCAAAAGAGAAACAAAAATCGCACAGAATGTTCAGCTTCGATCATCTGGGGAAATAATCATCACATCCATCTTGGAAAGCAAATAAAAACAGTAGAATCAAAAGAGCAGATGAATGTATTTTCACAATAAAAATATAAGCATGAATACATTTTAAGAGCGAAAATATGGATCAGATTATTAGGCTTGATTTCTCTAAAGAGAAAAAAATTCGCACAGTATGTTCAGATTCGATCATCTGGGGAAATAATCATCAGTTCCACGTTACAATGAGAAATATTAGTAGACACTATCATGAAAACATAAAGAGGATGAATATGTGTACAAAAAATATTAAACATGCACAAAACTATTCAGTTGTCTCATTAAATATGCTTAAAATACAAAAAAAAGTCATCTCATTCTTAGGAAAATTAATTACCTAGAGAAACCAAAGACAACAAGAGACGAAAAACGTTGGCAAGAGACTTTTGTATAATATAAGATGTAGGAATAATCCAAACTCCAAGCACATTTAAGAACAGCACAAGAAGCCTAACTAATTCCAAAACAATCAATTTCAGCATTACGAAAATGTACCCCTCAAGGTTAATGGATATAGCCAGAGGAAAACAGTAATGCTCGTGTGTCAAAAGTACAATCGTCCATGACCAACCAGTCACTAAAAAAAGCATCCGCAACATAAACGTGGGTACTGGACACATTTCATAGTTGTCGACAGGATGCACAATAGTTAACAACTTAAAATAATGATGAATGGAATGGTGATTCACTTAACCAGTACATACATCAGAGATACTTAACCAGTACAATAAAGAAAAAGCACATTTATAAAAGCACAAATCACAACAATTAAAATGCAACATTGTCAAATTTAAATCATGGATTTAAAAGGAAAATCAAACTGAAAAACAATTATTGATGAAACATGCACGAATGACAGGAAGTTTTTAAATAACAAAAATGTACGAATAATCCAAACTCCAAGCACATTTATAAAAAGCACAAGAAGCCTAACTAATTCCAACAAATATTTATTTTGAGCATTATTATAATGAGCTCCTGAAAGCTAATCAATACAGCAATAGGAAGATTGTAATGCTAATCGATCAAATTAAAGTCACACGATCCGTTTATAACTGAACAAATGCAAACATACAAATATCAATATCTTTCACAACAGCTACCCTAATATCATTATCTTTTCACACCCAGAAATTTCGGATCAATCCCTCAACTTTTAATAAGAAATTAGTATAAATAACAGCACAAGAAACAAGTTAAAAGTAAATCACATGCATCACAGATACACTCATCAAACAAACATTGTCATAAACTACTATACTCCCTAAATTGTGTTTGTAAATATATAAACAGCGTCAAGTACAAAGAAGATGGAAATGTGAAAAATGTACCATTGACACCAAATTACCCAAGAAAATGGAAATTGATTTCATTACTCGGCAATATAAGATGGCGTCAATGGATGTAAAGACAATCTTGTCACCATTAGACACGAGAAAATCATCTAAGAATAACTAACTCGCTGTAAAGATGACTGTTTTCAAGTTTTGTACCAATATGACAAATTAAATAAACAGAATGATATAGAAAAAGCTTGTGGATGAAAAATTTGAGATAAACCCTAATTATTTGAATCATATCGAGGAAAATAAACTAAAGAGTGCTCAATCAATATTGTAATGCTTTTACAGATTGAATTGAAAAGTAAGAGAAAACCCTAAACTGGTTACAGTTACATACAGTTGTGGCGATGTGAGAAAGATTCGAGGAATTTATAGGGGTGATTGTAAACCCTAGGAATAAATTAACATTTTTTTTCAATAATAAATACATTAACTAACGGTGTCCCTAGGGAAAATGGGCCAAATCTTTTTTAAAAAACTAATGGGTCAATTCAGAAAGAAGAGCCCAAAAAGAGGGGACTGCTTCTAATCACAGCTCATCATGAGAATTTTTTTTCATAATTTTATCTATAAGATAATCAAGAGACATATTACTAATAAAATATATATTTTTATTTATATTAATTGATTTGTAAAAAATATTTTTTAATTAACTGATCAATAATAAATATTCATTTTGTGTATAATTTATAAAGATAAATATAGCTATTGTATTATAATTTTCTTGAAATTGTCATCTAACATATATTTAGAAGAGGACTACTATCACGTATATATTTTTGTTTTAAGTAACTGAGTAGTGAAAAAATTTTACCTTGTGTATGTGATTTTTACATAAAATTAATTAGTGTACAACGATCTTCAATATTTATGTAGAAGACATTCAAAAAAAAATATTGCCAATTAAACATATTGTTCTCTTTTAATTAATCGATGATTCGTGAAAAAAAAAATTTATAACTAATATATTAATGATAAATATTTGTTTTTGGTATGATTATAGAATTTTGTTGGAATAATAATTTATGCCACAAGGGTATGCACGTGCCAATATTTGTATTTGTGTTTAAAATATAAGTAAAAATTAAGTTTAGATTCACTCATTCTTATCTCTATTTCTTTTAACTTGACCTTTTTCTTAATATTTTTCGTTGGATCGAATATTTATATTGTTTGAATCATGCATATAAATTTTGCACAAAATATAAAATTATTTGATATATTATTGAAATATATCAAAATTACTAATATCTTGTATATTTAAATTGAATACCGTTAATTTTATAAGTTTAATTAACATATCAAATAATTTTAAATTTAAATAAAATTTTTAATGCGTCTATACGATATATACTTTCAATCCAATGAACATAAATTAAAAAATAAAATAAATAGGAATAGAAATGATTTTCAATCCAATGAAAATAAATTAATGACGGCCAACGATTGAGATATTAAAATTTACATGATTCAAACTCGCAAAAATTGATCAAAGAAAGTTCAAGTATTTTATTAAAATTTAGATAAAATTTTCTTTTGACATATTTTGGTTATATTTTGGCACCGCAAGAGTACTAGCACCATCAATTTAGGAGATAAATAACTAAATGTAGGCATTAGCCTCAAATGATAGTTGTGCAAAATTGATTGCTGAAATCAGAATTTTCTTATATTCTAATATAAAATTAAATTGGTTAAATGTTCATATGATAAAATCCTCAAGACCAATAAAATATTGCCTTTCATGCCATCTTCTTTCCATGTACAAAAGACTACAGCTGACAAGAAGCAGATTCTAGAAGTCCGAATGATACACACAAACTAGACTTGAGTGTGTTAAAGGGGTGCGGCAAAGAGGGCACTCTGGCTTTTCGTTACACCATTCTGTAATACAATTCCTACATGGATCACATGAAACAGAAGATGAGAGACAGATAAATAAGCGGGGGGACATGAAAAAGCAGTAAGAGTGCATGAAGACAATACCAGCAAAATACGTGGCCACAGGAAGTAGCTGTTGGGTGTTGACGATTACTCAGGCAAAGCGTGCATTTGCTAGCCCCACTAGTTGCATTATGCTGCAAAAAAGAAAACTGATTCGTCAAAACAAACTTAGTGCAACTAAGATAACACCATGGATAATTGGACCCAGCTATTCTCTTAACGCTTTTTATTAGATAATACTACAGTATACTCTTTCTCAATAGAGATCAGCTTACTGTGAAGGTATTTAGATCAGGGAAACAAAGATACATTATATATGTTATGTTCTTTATCAACAGCACCCAAAGTGGGAATATTTGGAACAGAGCCAAAGCACCAATACTTGCTCGTATAGGACCCATACAAGTTACAGACAAGAGGGGGGAAACACACCAGCTTTGTAATCACATAAACCAGAGACATACCAATTCTAATTCATTTGCAAACAACAGTGCAAGAAACATATCTATTTATTCAAGCAATATATTATATTTTGTTATCCTCATCCTTCTTATCGGTTTGCTAAAGAGTGTCCTAAGACTACTGGTTAAAGAATATATAATACTCTATTTAAAAGCATTCCATAGACTTCTAATTACTTAAATAATAAAAACAAAAATGATTTCTGTATTCTTAATAAAATGAATGTTTTACTATTCATTGAATGCTTTTTCACCTTTTATTTCTTTAACAGGTGTCTTAAAGGCACTTCATTAAGAAAACCCTACTTTATATTCAAAAATATCCTCATATTTCAAAACTTATCCGTGTTCCTAGGCCAAAACATTGGCATTTCCAACCAGAACAGATCAACACAACTGTATAAGTTAAAAGCAATATGTTTTTCCACTGCAGATCCTGAACTTTCTTAGTTAATATGTATGACATCATGTCTTCAACCTCTGTTAAAGAAACAAGCATGCATTAAATATCATTAAAAGAAAAAGGATACTTTTATGAGATAATTGAACCTCAGAAGATGAAGATTCTGAAACCCAACTTCCTTTGTCAGCATCTGGAGTTGCCAAATTACCTTCTTCATTTAGAACAGGCAAACCATGTCCTGTAATACATGGCAATGGAGTCAGGTTATGACAAAAACCAGAACCAACCCTCAACTTAGACTTTCAATGATTAGGGTGTCACCTCATTCGTCCACAAAAATAAATTGCACCAACTTAGTCCATCAAAGATTAAAGTATCCCCATATCTACCGTACAAATAAATTTCAACAATTAATTCCTCAAAGATACACCATTGTCTCACCAAATTCTTTGCGGAAAAGCATTAAAGTGGTAACACAAAATGATGAATCTGATGACAGATGTGTATCTTTGCGACAACACCCTAATCTTTGGAGGACTGGATAGAGGGTTTATTCTAAAAACTAATTGATAAAAGAGGAAAATGTCCAAAGCATATTAGTGGAAACATAAACTAAAAAAAGAAAATTTGAAAATATCTAAACAAAAAAATAAGTTGAGAAAAATCTATAACCTGCTGAAGTATTGTGGGTTGCAAAGGATGCCTGGTGAACTGAACTAGCAATTGATGTAAAATGCCTTCGACGCAGCGTTTCGGCAGCTATTACACAAAGTTGAATCAGCAGAAATACTCCAAGTATTTGATATCTGCACCGAAGCCAAATTACAGAGAACAGGTGCTTTAAATCTAAAACCAAGAGAAGCGCCAAGACTAATATGTAATGATTGAGAAACTTAATTTGTAGCACATTTATCAGTCTTATTAAAGTAAATCAGAGAGAGTGAACAATAACACAATGTCATTTGCAATAAGAGTTACTCCAAAGCAATTTAATGGGGTTACCTGACCCAAGATTTAGTACATGAAAGCGAGAACTTATTAGAAATTAAAATTAAATGAAAAGAAAACATTATTATGAATAACACAATGATGGTACTATGGAGTTAAATACAACTACTACTACTGTGTTTTCCTGGTAAGTGGGGTTGACTTCAAGAACCAAATGACGGTGTAATATTCTTTCATGAGTCTTTTTAAAGACATCCCATTTAACCCAAATCCTTCTGAATACCCAAGGAGATGTAGCGCCCAACACCCAAAGCTTACACCTATCATTTCGATGAGATTTTGCCATTTGACGTCTAACACTCAGAATTAAAAATCCACATTGAGAGGCAAAAACCACATGCAATTGGAAGAGTAGGGCCTAACACTACAAGTTGTGCCCAGTGCTCAACAAAGTAATTCAACGCTGCTTGTCGCACACTAAGCCAGGAATTAGAACTCAGCATTTCGGAAGTCAGCACTCAGTGCTGGTAGTTTCATATTGGATGCTGAAGGTTACTTTGAGATGATTGCATACGAAGTCTAATAATTTTTGGACAACCTTTGGAGGGAAGATCAAGGAGACCTAAGCATGTTTGTCGATCAATGAAATTCATGATTGTTGGAGCAACCTTATGGGATCCAATGCATTACTATTGATTTTTCTTTATAGTCTTATTTATTTTTAGCATGAGTAGCTAAATCTTAAGGTTAAGTTGGGCTAGGATGACCCTTAGCTGAAATCCGACGTAGTTGGTTTCCTTCCTCTTAATGCATTGTTCGATTCATCATAATCGAGTAATTGTGTCTGTGTTTAGTGTTTTCCTTAAAGGCATCTTGAAATGAAGTTGATTCAGACTTGAAGGCATTGTTTGATTCATCACAATCGAATATTGTGTCTCTGTGTTAAGTGTTTTGCTTAAAGGCATCAAGAAATTGATTTCAAACATGAACTCGTGATTGCAAAATTGACTACGAAGTTAGATCTGATGCAAATTACCATGATATTGATGATCGTACATATAGGACATGGAAATCATGCATTCCTTTGAATTCTTATAGTTAATGATTGTCTTAATAAAGATCACCTAAGGGATTATAGTTCTTAATTAGATTCAAAGGGATTGTTGTCAAGGGAATTAAAATAATCTAACTTTGTGTGCTTGAATGTCAATTATGTAAATTGAACTTGGATTAAGACTTGAATCAATTACTTGGGAAGGAAACTAAGGGTAGTCCAAATCTATCTGCTTTAATCCACTAAGTTTTACTTTAGAAATTGCTTTTGAATCCTATAACTGCAAAATCTAGTTGTTAGCCATTATCTAATTCAATCATCAGGCCATTCCTGAGGTCAAACTGAAATTATTTTGCAGTTGTTGATAGTTGAATCCAATTCTGATTGCGAAGGAAGATTCACTCTCATTGTATTCCTTGTTGCAGTCAATGTACTTGCCTAGTGGTTTTCTAAACCAGCCAACACCACTTATCCAATGTAACATTTCAATCTTTCCAACATTTAACTTACTTTTTTATTAGCTTTTTTCTATCTAGCATTCAATCCCATACAACATTGAATGTCTTATATTCATCCGAGCAATAAAATTCTTCCTCAAGTTTGACCAGTAATTTTCTATCGCAAAAAACATAGAGAATAATTCCTCCATTTCAACCATTTTGCTTGAATCCTATGACACACATTTCCAACTATTTTCCCATCATTTTGTATAAAGGATCCAAAAAACATTAACCATGGGATCTGTGGTTTGGTATGTTCTTGCTTTTTTACCTTAGATAGAATTGATGTGCCCTTTGCTCGACTTATACTTCACATGCTTTCTTTCACTTCTAACTAAACAAAAGCCACATGATTCTACTTAAATGAATAGGAAAATTCCCTAATTTGCTTGCCCTCAGTTTATTTAAAGACTTTAAAGCTTCAAAACACAATACCTGGGTCTTTGATTTGATGCTTTTCCAATGAACACATAACGAATGCCTGCAGCACGTTTGGATATATGATAATAGAGGCCTACAAAAAGACATAACAATATTTAAAAAACTTGCTTTTACATATCTAACACCTACAATGTAACTGTCAAGCAAAAGATCACCTTCAAAGTAAAATAACATGAGGTTAGCACGAAGAACCAACTGCAATAACTCTCGAACAAAAGGGAGCATCTGGTGGGGAGCATAGAAACTAGATTCATCAAAAAAAAAGTTTCTTTCAACTAAAGTAATTAAATGTAGTCAGATTATGTAATACAATACAGCGCTAAATGGGATAAGTCAAAAGGTGTTCCCAATAAGTTGAAACATTGAAGTATTTGACTTATCCCATTTGATCAAGTATATGATTGAAACATTTCTGTAAAAAAACGTTGAGTGTTTACAAAGGAGAGAATGCAGTAACTTGATCAGTGTTGAATGAGTAACATCAGCAAGAGTAATATACCGTAGGCCATCTCTGAACCATATGCAACCATAATCCACCGAGTTTCTCCTTCAACCTTGTCAGTCTTAAAGCAGACCTCCCTGAGGCAGACAAAGGAGAAAGTTCGCTTGCGGCTGAAACCTGAAAACTACTCCCCTGGGAAATTTCACCATAACTCTCGGCATACTCAGAGTCAGCAAGAACAATTCCTCGGGAAGCCATTCTAGAACTGTAAAATTAACAGTCAAGTGGTCATAAAACAAGAAACGTGAACACACGCGCGCACACACAACGCTCAATCACATCAATTAGTAATCAAAAGAGTCAGGAGAATCGACCTAATTCGCTCTGCAATGTACGGAATCGCCGTCTGGTATACAATAAACAAAGCACGCCTGGCCGGAGTAGGAGGAAGCCCATAAGGTCCGGCAACCTAATAAGCCAAATCAAAATTATCAGATATCCAAAAACAACACAGAAATTAAATTCATAAAATCAGACACAAAAAAATAACACTAGAATGCATTAAAAATTAACAATTAGCAATAAAAGAATGAAATTACTTAACAGTGAGCAATAAAAGAATGAAATTACCTGAGTTATGTCACAGTATTCCTCTCCAAGTGTCTGTTGTCCCGAACCTGTTGTGAGCAGGTAGTAAAGCATTTGCCCTAAAAGTTTCGTCTGAAATAAGCAATTAACACTAAAGCACTTAACTAGGAACGCACAATCAATAATCAAGAATATAAACAAGGAAAAGTAATTACCTCGTTTTGATAAGCCACCGCAACTCTAGTACCTGTACATAGAGTTTAAGATAACATTCGATTATGGCAAATTGAAACTCCAATTGCAATTTGAAAGTTAGTAACAGATAGAGAAAGACCGAAGAGTTGGCGGAAGGCGTCGCGACAGGCTTCGTAAACGAAAGAGGCATACTGATCGTCTTTCTCAGCAGCTCGCATCATTTCCGGCTGAGCAGCAGAAGGAAACCGCCTTGGTTCCGCCGTGCTTGTACTAGGACCTGCATCGCCGTCGTTACCGGAATCTGAGCCATGTTTTCCAAGGTGACCCCATCCCATTGGGTTTTTTCTAATAAAATTTTAATGCAGTTAGTGTTATCCCCAAACAAACTCTTCTTAATCCTATCGATTTTATTTTTTGAAAATAAAAACAAAAATCGTTTCATGGCCCTTAAAAAATAAAAATTAAATTAAATGAAACAGAGCTGAGAGAGAAGAAATATATCAAAACAAATCGGCGTTGTAGAGGATCGAACCGGGGTCACCCGCGTGACAGGCGGGAATACTTACCACTATACTACACCGACTTCTTACTGTCATTTGAATGTTTTAAATATATAATTAAACACGTCCATACAAGTCAATATTAGTCAAAATTAGTAATTAGGAATTTTTTTTCTTCTCCTAACCCGAGTCTTCTGAGTTTCTTTACCCCATCTCCAGACAAAAAAAGAAAGTGATGTGATCTCAAATGGAAATGCATATTAAATTTGTGTTGTTTTTGGATATGTTATGTGGATTAAGTTTCATCTAGCATCTTTTTTTGACAAATTTAGTCATTATATTGCAACTTTTTAAAGCCATCTAACACATTAATTATCGATTCGTTTAATTTATTTAATATCTTCTACTTGTTAGTTAAATCAAACAAACTTTCTAAAAAAATGACCAACAATTCTCTAAGACGAAGTAGACCAACATTTTGATTAGTCTAGTGAGCTGAAGCAGGCTTTCAATACAATACCATTTAATAAACTTAATTATTTTTCATTTTAAGTACCCTCCCTTATTGCATTGCAACACACATGTCATCAACCTTTACCTTTATAAATTTATAAATTACCATTATAAATGTACTTTTTTGACCTCCTAAAGAGCTAATCCTCTCATCATTCTTACGATTTTCTTAATAAAAACATTGAAAGTATGTGAGTGTCATAACTTTTAAATACTTTGTTTTATCGGGTACATTAAACTCAAATCAAGGATTCAACGGGAAAAAAATATATAGATTTTCGATAATGTTTACATCTTTTAACTTCTCAAAAAAATTGTTGATTTGAAATAATAAAATTTAAAATAAATAAATAAATTTAGATTTGAATTCTTTGGAATATAAGGACTTGGAGTCACTAATTCATATAGTACACTGGAGACAAACCTTTATTACTTTCTCCTCTTCTTTGCATTAGGTTTGAAGTTGGTCTTGTGCTTCTTTACTATTAACTACTAAAAAAATTGTTCAAGTATACAAATTAATAAAACTAAAATTTCAAGTTAATTAATATTTGAAGTTAAAAATAGTTTATAAACATTCACATTTCTCAATTTACTTGTACATCTTTTAACTAACAACAAAATTTTAAATAATTACACAAAACCAAAAGTTGATTAAATACCTCATAAAAATGATGTAATGAACTTGAGGTTTGAACATTAACACACTAGATATATAGCTCTATCTATAAACTCCGTTAAACCTCCATAGGAGAACTTTTGTTTCAATATATATAAAAATTAAAAATCACATTATTTGATAATAAAAATAAGTATTATTTATAAATATATATCCAACCTATTAATTAAGGATAAATTGTGAGGCTAAAAAAATCTCATTATATCATATGATATATCGTATAAAATGTCTCATGATTTTATCTATTATTATGAATTGATTCAACATAAAGATACACTTGTAGAACATCAACTTAATTATGTACCATTGTGATTTGTGACAAACTGACAACAAACAAAATATCTTTGTATTATTATATTGACCCGCAAGGCAAACTCAATATGTGGCCAATATCGCTCGGTGATTCAAGAAATTAACCAATAAGCTACTTACAACATATATGATATGACGTTGTACGTGAATAAACATAGCAAAATGTTGAAACTGGAAACAAACAAAATATGATCTAGTTACTATCTCTTTATTACTATTATTGACAAAAGTGGCCATCACTGAAACTCCTCTTAATCATTCAAATAGGAGAATAAGCATAAGTGGTGCCAAGCATATTTATAGTGTGCGATTGGATAAAGCCTTAAATTTTTTGGCACCAAAAAATATTTATATATTATAAAAAAATTATATAGTAAAAAATGTTAAAAACTTTAGAGGAGTGTAGAATTTTAAATTTTTAAATGGTTGGAGTTTTATGTTTTAATATGTACAAAAAATAATTATTTTTTTAATTTTTTTTACTAAAATTAAAGTTTTAAAAATAAAAAATAAAAAATAAAACTCAATTATCCTATTTTTATTACTTCTTAGTTTCTCACGTTTGTGAAGAAAAACAATAATATATTACAATATTTTCTATAGGATTATTAATTATTTTACAGTAGAAAAAAGGAAAGAATTATATTCAAAAATAAAAAATAAAGTTGTTGTTAGTGTGAAATGCTACTACCATATATTCAAATTAATCAATATATTATATAATTATTTTTGTTATAATTAATTTTATGATAGTTTTGATTTGATGTTTTCAGCATTAACTTTTATATAAAACTAATTATTTATAACAAAATTATGGTATCATATTCAAACTTGGTACATGCACTTAAATTCTAAAGGAAGTGATCATCATCAAAGTGTAAAGTATCACGAACGAAAGATATTGCCAACTGAAAATGATTGGTTGAATGAAAAATCAACCGCTTTACAATTTGACAGCATTATATGCTTGAAACATTAATGGGAAAAATAGGAAGTGTCGCGGTTAAGATACTGTGCTAAAAATGACATTTAACAGCGCGCATTTTACAGCGCTTCCTAAACACAAGCGCTGTTGTAAATCTATTTTAAAAATAACATAGCCTTTTACAGCGCTTTTGATGACAAACGCTGTAAAAGAAGCGCTGTTGTAGGTCATACAACGTTTGCGCATAACGTTATAAGGCTTTTACAGCGCTTGTAACAAAAGCGTTGTCAAATGAAGCGCTTTCGTGTATTATTTTACAGCGCTTTTTTCACAAGCGCTGTAAAATGCATGCGCCTTCATTTAGTTTAACTACCTATTACAGCGTTTTTTTCACAAGCGCTGTAAAATACATGCGCTTCATTGAATTTTCCTACCTAATACAGCGCTTTTTTCACAAACGCTGTAAAATTCATCTTTCAAATAATTATATATGTTGGAAACTCTCATATACGTACTGTGTCATGAATTATTCTAAACAAGCTCTACATCTTTCAAAACCCTAATATTATTCTAAACACAGTACGTGTGCGGCCATCTACGTTGTCTCAAGTATTTTTTAATTTGTTTTTGTCAATATTCTCTACCCTAGTTTTTTAATTCTACACATATATACACATGATCCGTTTATGTAAATTTGAAATTGTAAAAAATTGTCAAAAACTCATACCACATGATCTGTTCTGTTTTGAAATTGTTAGTTGATATTTGTTTCTTTTTGAAACTTGTTGAATTGTTTTGAAAGCTTATTAGTTTTGTAACTGCATTTATATAGGTGGTATAATATGGATAGGAAATGGATGTCAGCCAATCGATTGTCAAAAGAGTATGAAATTGGAGTGAATGAGTTTGTTGAGTTTGCAGTGAAGAATGCAAAAGATCCAAATAGAGTAGTTTGTCCTTGTTTAAAATGTTGCTTTGGAAAACGTGTTAGAGAAGATGAATTAGAAAGACATCTAGTATGTAATGGAATTGATCAAAGCTACATATGTTGGATAAGACATGGTGATAAAAAAAAAAAAGGAAACATTAATTTTGAGAATAGTTCGACACATGCTTCAACTGACTTCGATACAGATACATATGAGCCGGACCGAGTTGATGAGATCGCAAAAGCAGTTGAAGAAGATCTTCGAGATTGTCCTAAACTGTTTGAAAGTTTGTTGAGTGATGCAGAGAAAGAATTATATAATGGTTGTACTAAATTCACAAGACAGTCAGCGATATTAAAGTTGTACAACTTAAAAGCGAGTAATGGATGGTCAGATAAAAGATATGTTACCAGATGATAATGAACTTCCCAGTCGAACCTACGAGGCTAAACGGATTTTGTGTTCTATTGGCATGAGTTACGAAAGGATTCATGCGTGTCCTAACGATTGCATTTTATTTCGAAATGAATACGAACTACTTAAGGCGTGTCCAAAATGCAATGTCTCTCGATATAAGAAGAAAGAATCTACCCCAGCAAAAGTCGTGTGGTATTTTCCTATAATACCAAGATTTAGGCGCATGTACCGCAGTGAAGAAGATTCAAAACACTTGACATGGCATGCAGATGAAAGAATTAGAGATGGAATGTTTCGACACCCTGCAGATTCCCCATAATGGGCAAAAATTGATCACGAGTATCCTGAATTCGGGATAGAGTCAAGAAATCTAAGACTTGCACTTTCTACTGATGGAATGAATCCACATGGTCTTCAAAGCATCTCACACAGCACGTGGCCTGTGATTTTGGTAATATATAACCTACCTCCATGGTTATGTATAAAGCGTAAGTTTATGATGTTATCTCTGTTAATTTCTGGACCCAAACAACCGGGGAATCATATCGACGTATACTTGACTCCTCTAATCAAAGATTTAAAACGTATGTGGGAGACAGGTGTGGAAGTTTATGACGGGTATAAGAAAGAATGTTTCAATTTGAGGGCTATGTTGTTCGGCACAATTAATGATTTTCCAGCATATGGTAATTTATCAGGATATAATATTAAAGGTCAGTGTGCATGTCCTATATGTGAAGAGAGTACAAATTGAATGCGGTTGAAACATTGTAAGAAGAATGTGTTTCTTGGACATCGTAGATTTTTACCTTATAGTCATCAGTATCGTGGGTGGAGAATTGCATTCAATGGAAAATCAGAGGAAGGTAAAGCTCCTTTAGCACCGACTGGATATCAAATACTTGAAAAAGTACAAGGAATGACTAATAAATTTGGCAAACCTTTTGCGGGAGAGCTAGTCAAATCTGGGTGGAAGAAAAAGTCAATTTTCTTTGAATTGCCATATTGGAAGTCATTGTATATAAGACATTTCCTTGATGTGATGCATATTGAAAAAAATGTATTTGATAGTGTTATTGGTACATTACTCAATGTTCCAGGAAAGTCTAAAGATGGCATCAACGCAAGATTGGACTTGGTCGATATGGGAATAAGAAATGAATTGGCTCCAGTAAAGAAAGGAAATCACACATATCTACCTCCAGCCGCTCATACTTTATCTAGAAAGGAAAAAATTGTTTTATGTAAATTTCTACACGAAGTTAAAGTTCCAGAAGGATACTCTTCGAACATTAAAAATTTGGTTTGTATGAAAGACCTCAAGTTAAAAGGTTTGAAGACCCATGATTGTCATATTCTAATGGAGCATTTGCTACCAATAGGTATACGTTCCATTTTACCTGAAAAAGTTCGACTAGCCTTAACTAGATTATGTTTCTTCTTCAGGGAAATTTGTAGTAAAATGATCGACCCTCATAAATTACCGACATTGCAGAGGGAAATTGTTGTTACTTTGTGTGAGCTTGAAATGTATTTCCCACCATCGTTTTTTGATATAATGGTTCACCTTACTGTTCATCTGGTTAAGGAGACACAACTTTGTGGGCCAGCTTATATGAGATGGATGTATCCGATAGAACGATATATGAAAATATTAAAAGGGTACGTAAAAAGTAGAAGTCGACCAGAAGGTTGTATTGTTGAACGATACATTATTGAAGAGGCTGCTGAATTTTGTACTGAATATCTGTCCAATGTTGAATCCATAGGGCTTCCCAAGTCTCGTCATTCAGGAAGAATATCAGGAGAAGGGATAATTGGAAGGAGACTGCTGACTATATCAAGGATAGAATGGGAGCAGGCACAATTGTATGTTCTGCACAATGATGATGAGGTTCAACCGTATGTTACAATACACATGGATCAGTTATCTCGTTTGAACATGAATAGGAATCAAAATTGGATAACTCGAGAGCACAATCGAAGTTTTATAACATGGTTAAAAAATCACATAAAGTCAAAATTTGATATAGACCCCAGATCAATTTCACAAAGATTGAGGTGGCTAGCAAATGGTCCGAGCTTACATGTCTTTTCTTACACTGGTTATGTTATTAACGGCTACACATTTTATACCAAAGAACAAGATAATCAGACCACTATGCAAAATAGTGGAGTCACTCTCGTAGCTGAAGCGGTGCATGTCTCCAATGCAAAAGACAAAAACCCAATATATGCAAATCTATCATATTTTGGGGTTATCGAGCGCATGTGGGAGTTAGACTACACAATGTTTTGTGTTCCCATATTTGGTTGCAAGTGGGTCGATAATAATAATGGCGTTCGGATTGATGAGTCAGGTTTCTTGCTTGTTGATTTTAATAGGGTGGGATACAAAGACGAGCCTTTTATTTTAGCGTCGCAAGCTCAACAAGTGTTTTATGTCACTGATCCTTCTGATGATAAATGGTCTGTTGTCCTATCAACCAATAAAATAAGTGATGACAACAATAATGATGAAGATGTTGGTAATGATCTTTTATTTGCAACATCACAACAACCACATGAAATTGATTCAACTGATGATGGTTTATATCTTAGAGATGATCATGACGAGGGAATTTGGATTAATCCATCGTTTCATATTGTAAATGGACAAACAAATGTGAATCCCACCAGGAAAAGAAGAAGGGTATCTTAATGTACATGTTTAATCGTTTTATATAAGCCATGCATGTAATTTGAATTATTGTGATAAATATGTATGTAATTTGAATTTAGTGTTTTACACTAATATGACAGATTTCATATCATAAGCTTTTGGAAGCATAAGCCTTTGTGGAAGTTGAGTTTATTGTTTTTACAATCAAATACAATTGTAATTGTTATACGTGTGTTTCAATTGTTTCTTTAGGGGATATTATTATTTTGGGGAATATTGTAAGTGCAGGAGCATTATTTTAGGGAATATTATAAATACAATTAGGGATAGTTTGGTTGATGAGTCTTTATTTTGATGAGGGGTTGGGGATAAGGGTCTTTGGTGAAGTGCATGTTTATGTAAATTTGGACAATTTCAATTCTTAAGAACTATGCATGTAATAAATGTCTGAGTTACAGTCATCCAATTTACAGCGCTTTTTTAAACACAAGCGCTGTAAAAGGCCTTTACAATTTACAGCGCTTACATTAAAGAGTGCTGTAAAAGACTCTTGTAAAAGAACCTTTTAAAAGCGCTTACAGTTACGAAGTTCACTTAATTCAGATTCGAACCGAGGCCTTCCAAGTGTGAATTCTAGGGGTTAACACTCAAGAGTAACTAATATTAAAGGAAAAATTAACGCTCAATAATTAAATATATGACTATATAATTTATGGAATTCAAAAATGTGTTAATATTTATAATATAACTTTAATGTATTCTGATGGAGACCTTTTACAGCGCTTATTGGGAAAAGCGTTGTAAAACGTTTTAAAAATAACATTCATCAGACACCTAATCGGACCTTATCTAACAGGATTTTCTTCAAACACCTTGTACGCATTTTTCGAAAAAACACATTGTTAACAGGCTCTTTAACAAAAACACATTGTTAACAAAAAAATCAGACTCAAATCAATTTTTCGCAACATGGCAAATGAACCTGAAGACCAAATTTCGATTTAAGAAGGAATGTAGAGATATAAAAAGGGTGTTGTTTCGATTTAAGAAGGAACCTAAAGATCTGGAGATTGTTTTGCTTGGAGGTTCAACATGGCTTTGATGTTTGTGAAGAAGATGCATAAAAACCTTCCAACGAGGAAGAGTTTAAAAAAGCCATGCATGTAATCTTTGATGTTGGTGAATAGGAAGAGTTTACAAAATAACTTAACAAAACACAAAAATAACTATACAGCCTTTTACAGCGGTCATCTAAACAAGCGCTGTAAAAGACATTCATATATGAATGTAAAAAAAGCATTCATATAACATATAATTAAACAAGGAGGTCTATTACAGCGCTTGTTTAAATAAGCGCTGTAAAAGACTCTTTTAAAAATAAAACAAATAGTCCTTTTACAGCGCTTATTTGAAAGAAGCGCTGTAAAAGACTTTAAAAAAACATTACGTAACATTCTCAATCAATGAGGTTTTTACATCGCTTATTTTGGAAAAGCGCTGTAAAAGAGCCTTTTAAAAAATTAAATAAGGACGCCTTTTAGAGCGCTTTTTTAGCAAGCGCTATAAAAGGCCTAAGCCTTTTAGAGCGCTCTATGAAAAAACGCTGTAAAAGGGTTATAAAAAAGCGTTGTAAAAGGGTTATATATATAACAGTAACCGCTTCAGTTTCCTCTTCATTACGTAAACTACACTATCAGAGCAACCTTCATCGTTCTTCTCTTCTTTTGCAAACCCTATAATCCCGTCCATTACGAACTGTATTTCCACGATCATTTCGTTCATTTCGAACCTTATTTCCATCAAAGATCATCTCTCCCATTGCTACCAATATATTTTCATTGAAATACGTAACCCTCATTACGTATTTCTTCAAACCGTTTTTCTATGAACCTTAGTTCTGTGATCTTTCTGTGTTCGCTCTTTTCTTCGCATTTCATCTTTCTTCGAACCATTATTCAGGTATTGATGTTATTAGGTTTTTGTAATCATTAAAATGCATGTTGAGCTTGTTTAAAATATATATACTGATACGTGTTGAGCTTGTTTAGAATAATGCATGATGCATGTTGAGCTTGTTGATGTTACACTAAACTGCATGTTGAACTTGTTGTAGTTAAATGGATACAAACAAAGATTTAGAATGTCAAAATGAAGAAGTTGGCACCACTAAGACTTATGAAAATGAAATCAAACGTGGTGCAACTATAATGCAAAACGTGATTAAAGCAAGGAGAAATGGCACCAAGTTTGAGGTTATACTATATTATACTCTGTTTGCTGTGTATTTTTTTTTAGCTTTTTTTAATAGCATGTACTTACTATATGAGTTTATTAGGTTGGCTGGAATGAGATGGTCAACCAATTGACCCCAACAGCTCAATGTTTGTAAGTTACATTGGGGCTGTTGTTCGACAAAATATCCCAATTACGATTGATGATTGGAGAGATAAGGCATTGAAGGATGTCAAAGATATACTATGGAATGACATTCAAGTAAGTTTTTTGATTCACTCTTTTGTTATTTATAAATTTTTTTTCATTGAAATACTTTACTTAGTCAAACTATATCTTTATTTCGATTGCAGGCTACTTTTCTTCTTGATGAGGTGAGAAAGAGTTATGTATTGAGAGTTGCTAGGAAAATCCACCGTGGATTTAGATCTCACCTCTCTAATTTCTATCTAAAAGATAGAGAAGGAAATACAAATGCTGAAGCTCCAAAAATATATAAATATTATATATCAAATGATGAATGGAGTGCATTTGTATCCAAACGTTCAGACCCCATATTTGTCGTAAGTATTTAATTTATTAGCATTTGTGTTTTATTATTCATATTCGTAGCGTATTTTAAATTTTTACACAATTGCTATTTTTTTTATATAAAATATTAGTAAGGCAAATCGCGAAAGGGCAAGAAATCCAACCCACCCACACAAAAAATCACGTATGGGATATGCACTGACACATCTCTGCCATTTTTAATATAATAATAATAATAATAATTAATTAATAAATAAAAACATAATAACCCCACTCATTCTCTCTCTTTCCATCTCACTCCCTCATTTTTCTCATTTCTTCTCTCTCTTCTTCTCCCTCTCCCTCTCCCTCTCGACACACACCCCTTTCCCCCATTTTCATTTTTTTTTCTTTTCTTCATTCTTCTTCTTATTTCTCTCACTTAAAGCCACAATAAACCCATGGAAAGGGTATACATTCCCTAAGCAAGCTTCCTCATAATTTCTCAAGTTCTTGGATAAAAATTTTGGGGTTAGGGTTTGTGTTCTAAGGGAAGAAAAAGGGTACCCATCTCTTGAAAACTGTTGATTGAGACTCATTGAGGTAAGTGCCCAACTCTAATCCTAGTATGAATTCATAAAAAATGTAGTTTTGTTTAAAAACCTTATTTTATGCTCAGAATAGATTTAAATAATTTTTAGGGTTTTCTAGAGTTAGTTAAATTTTAGAATAGATTTTTCTAAAGTCTTGGAAATATTGTTGATACTAAGATTTGTCCGCTGAGATCCTGTCGGCTACTCTGAGAGTTGTTAGAGAGCAAAGTTAGACGATTCTCCATAGCTGTGAGTTGACGACGATCATCGTCATATATTTTATACTGCTATTATTATTATTTTACTTGTTTTCTATATTAAAGTATTTATTGAAATTTTTGGGAAACACAACCTTTGAATTTTATCTCAATTTTGTCAATTATTTAATTTAATGGTCTTTACTATATAATATGTTATTTGTTGGATTTACGTATGAGTTAAAGTATTTAAATATTTATTTGTTATGCGATTGAATATATTTTTCATGAATTTCAATGAAATAATTTAAACGCGTGTTTTGGAAATCGTTGTTATATTATTAAATCGTTAACTGCGTTAGGTGCACCTTGTTACCACGTGTTGATTAGGGAGAGTTAACCGTTAGATGGAGCCGCCCCTACGAGAGAGGTCATCCGTAGGAGGAGAGGGCTATCAACGAGATGTAAGCTCCCTAATTGATACGTGATGATGCGTTGCGGGATTGAGAGGAGAGAGCCATCCGTTAGATGGAGCCGCCCCTAAGGGAAAGGCCATCCTTAGGAGGAAAGGGCTATCAATGAGATAAAGCCGCCTCTTGGTTCTAAAAATTTGTATTGTTACTTATTTGATTTTATGATGATTTTAAGGTTGTTCCTTTTGATTTTGTTTTGTTATTTATTGGATTTTTAATATTTCTATCAAGCGATTAAACAGTTATTCGTGCCTTTTTGTGTTTCCCTTCCAATTGATGGTGGTTGTTGTCTCCTCACTAAGTCTTTGTGACTTACCCGTTATGTTGCTTATTTTTTTTCAGATTCGCAAGCAGCTAAGTAGGAATCTGTTATTTGATTCAAGTCTCAACATACTTTTTTTTTGGTAGGCCTCTTTGATCGAGGACCATTTTTTTTTTACAGTTGTTGAGTCTATGTAGCTGCAGCTATTTTGGAGTTTAGAAAGTCTATTTGGTTTGTTGGGAACTGTATTAAGAAACTTGATTATGTTATTTGAATTGTGACTGGATTGAAAAATTTGACAGGGATTTCAAAATTTGGAAATGTTGAATTTACAGAGGATACTCTGTCGAAATTTCGAGTAAAAAATATATATATAATTTTTTTAAATGGTAGTTAATTGATAGGCTAGCCAGGCTAGGAGTATAGCTTGTGCGCCGGTCACAATATTAGATTTTTGGGTCGTGACAAAGTTGGTATCAGAGCTCGGTTGTAGGTCCTAATAGCTGCAAACATAGGGTGATAATGGATTCCATTTAGTAAATTGTGAACTCGGGCACAACTTACTTATAAGGGCTATTAGTACTCTATGAGAGTCTCTCCACAATTTCTTGTCGTCTTATTCAATCTTTGATCAATGTTCTTTAAATAGGTGAGAATGCCACCAAAGACTAGGAATCCTACTATAAGGGAAATTGTTGGTGAGTCAATTTCCCAAACTCAAGGCGCTCGTCAACGAGGTCGTGTTTTAGTTCGTGCTCGAAATAGGCGTAGAGCTAATGTTGGCGGACGTGGTTTGAATGCTGATGTTGAGGTACCTAGGAGGAGGCGCGGAAATCCAGCCATGGAAGAGTTTGCTGCTGGTTTGCAGGGATTACAACAGGTTGTGCAACAACTTGTTGGGGTTGTCGTCAGACAACAACATGAGGGTGATCAAAGACGTGAAAATGTCAATGGTCAACACGAGGTTAGACAAGCCTAGCATCAGACGACTGCTGCAATGAGGGGTATTGAGGTCACTTTACCAGACTTCATGAAGCTTAAACCCCCTACTTTTTCTGGGTCTAGTGCAACTGAGGATCCACAACAATTCATTGACAGTCTAGAGTGGCTTTGGAGAGCATTGGGTTGTTCTGAGGTAAGAGCAGTAGAATTGATATCATTTCAGTTAATAGGTGTGACACGTGATTGGTTTGATATAGTGTCACGTAGTAGACAAGTGGGGTCACCTCAGTTAGCATGGAGAGAGTTCTCTCAGTTGTTTATGGCTCGTTTTCTTCCGGAGAGTGTTAGAGATGGATTAGCTCATGAGTTCGAGCGTTTGGAGCAAACGAAGGCTATGACAGTTTCAGAGTATAGTACTCGTTTTACACAGCTCTCTAGACATGCTTCTTATCCTATCACTGAGGAGATGCGTGTTAAGAGATTCGTCAGAGGATTGAAGGATTACTTATTTAGATCGGTGGTTGGATCTAATTCTTCTACTTTTGCTGAGGTTTTGAGTTTGGCCCTTTTGATTGAACAATGACAGAAGGAAAAGGGAGGCAATAGACAAGATTCACATAAGAAGCAAAGGATTGAAGGATCTTACAGTAAATACTCACATCGCGGTGGTGGATCTATGTTTGGTTATCAGGGGCAACAAAGACTCATGTCTCAAAGGGGTGGTCATAGTGGGCAGTCTTTTGGGACAGTGCAGATTCATAGATCAGATTCTGGAGCAGCATCACAATCCATTTTCCCTCAGAGACATTCTGATGTTTCAGCTACACGATGTTCTACTTGTGGTAGGTTTCACTTTGGGGATTGTTCTAGAGATGGTAATACTAAAGTGTGCTACCAATGTGGCCAAATAGGTCACATCAGGAGGGATTGTCTTGTAGACACGACACACCCATCATCTAGTTATGCATCAACACCAACGACTTTGGCATCTCCTCAAACTCATTCTACACCTATGCGTCAAAGTGGAAATTCTTATGTCAGAGGTGCAGGAACATCTCAACAGGGAGGTAGAGGATTTGGTGGTAGAGGTCAGTTACCAGCAGGAAGAGGTCAGGCTCGAGTGTTTGCTTTGACACGTCAGGATGCTCAGACATCCAATGCAATAGTTACAGGTATACTTTCTATTTGTTCTAGAGATGCACATGTTTTGTTTGATCCTGGAGTTACACATTCTTTTGTATCCTAGTGGTTTTGCTACTCGTCTTGTAAAAGTTTTTATCTTCTTTAGAAGAACCTTTAGTTGAAGCTACACTTGTTAGAGGAAATTTGCTTGCTAAGTCGGTCTCTCGTTCTTGTAATATAACTATTGATGGCAAAGTGTTGCCGGTAGATTTAGTAGTTATTGACTTGATAGATTTTGATGTGATTTTGGGTATGGATTGGTTGACTTTTCATCATGCCATTTTGGATTGTCATAACAAAGTGGTAAAATTTGAGATACCGGGGAAATCAATCTTCTCGTTTCCAGGAGAACGTTGTTGGGTACCACATAACCAAATCTCAGTCTTGGCAGCTAGCAAGTTAATGATAAGAGGTTGTCAAGCGTACTTAGATTTTTGGGTCGTGACATGCACGTCTCGAGCAAAGACTTGTAAGTAATTAAACATCACTTTTATATAATGAGGGAATTTGTATTATAAACTATATTGTGTAACTAATTTGTATTATTTTGTTTATGATATTAACGAATAGCGACAAGACACCCAATCCGATCAACCATTGGGTCGCCATATATTGTGGAAGGAAGCTCGTGTAAATAAAGACGGGGTGGTTGATAATGAAAATGTCAAAAAAATAGTAGAACTTTGTGTAAGTACATAATCACTTGAATACTTTTTAATATTATATTTTAAAAATGCTATTGAACTTATCTTTTTAATGTTACATGTATTTTAGGAGACTATCAAACAAAGTTCTGAAAATGAAGAGGGCAGCAAGGCTAGTTGCAGGGACATTCTAGGCAAAGTTTTTAATTTCCCTGAGTATTCCGACCGAGTTAGGGGGAAAGGATTTGGCGTAACTCCCAAAGGCTTTTTTCCTCAAGAGAAGCGCCAAAAACCTTCCAACGAGGAAGTATTAGAGAAGCTCATAATCCTATCAGAGCAAGTGGCACTCTTGGTGAATACGAATAAAGACAAGCAACTTCCGGAACAGCTCCAACGTGAAATACAAATGGAGAGTGAAACCGCGAGTTGCAATGTCGTTTTGAAGAGTATTCCCGAGGTAATTAATTACTTACTTTAATTACTTATGCATCAAACAATATTATATATTAACTGTACTTATGTTTTAACTATTGATTTAGGGTGTCAATTCATGCTTCCTATACTTGTCCTCGCCTACTCACCGGAAGGTGGGAAAAGGAAAATTGTACAATACTTTGGGAGAAGTATTGCACAATACTCCGATCCCTACGGGCCATGTCAAAGTATCGCCTACTGTTGCCTTCGAACCAACTACACCGTTGCCGATACCGGACAACGACGGAGATATGCAGACATTGGGCGACGCTATTGGTAGTTACGTGGCATGGCCCACAAACTTTGTTGCCCTCGATACAATGCCTCCCAGAAACGAGGAAGCCACATCTCCCGAAAAGGTTTGTCACATTTATTGCATAAGGTTTTGTCAATTTTTTCAGATTCAATAAACTAACATTTAACCTAATTTTTGTAGATCCAAACAAATAAACCACCCGCACATCCAAAAAAAGGCAGCAAACCTCAAAAGTTGGAGGTTAATAAAGCTGCCAAACCACAAAGACTATCGGATGATAAAGCAGCTGCTACCAAACTTGCAGCAAGAAAAAACTGGATCGGGGAAAATCGGTCGCCGCTGCTGCTCCTAAATTGAGTCATCCATGTCTTGGTAAATACGGGGCATGTCTTGACATCCAAGTAAAAAAGAACATGGGCAGCAGTGACGATCCGCGCATTGTACCCATGAATAAAGATATAGTCGAAGATGAGTATGATGAATTTATCGAAAAGGAGCACATATACGAACTTCTCGAACATAAGGAGCTCAGTGCTACTGTAATGAGCTTGTACATAATATAAAAAATACTTTTAATTTAATTGCATTTATTGGTAATTAATTAAATGTATTGATAATTAATCTAATTTAAAATTTTCATTGAAGATTTTTGTACGAGAAGGTCGTGTGCACGATGAAATTGTCAAATAAATACTCATTCTTGTCTCCTCACAAGATATCGATGTGGAAACTCGATTCAGACAATGTAAAGAAATATATTGTAGATATGTTATTAGCAAATAAAGAAAAGGATAAATTGTTCTTCGCACCATATAATTCAGGGTACGAAAATTTATCTTTCTTAATTGATGACAATTTAATTTATTAGTTGTGTATAAACAAAATTGCTTAACCAATTTTTTTGTTGTTGTAGGGCACATTGGGTGCTATTTGCAATCAATGGGGTCTCTGAAGTTATATACTATTTGGATCCCGTGCATGGCGATTACAACAATCACTCCGAAGTAAAGACTATGCTCGACACGTAAGTAATATTCATTTATTTCTTACATATATATATATATATAATGTGTTTGTTCATGCTATAATAATCACATTTATTCATTCGATAGTGCCTTAAAAGTTTATCGAGCTCAAAGATGTGCTATAGTGTCGAAGCAAAAGTCTAATAACATTACATGGATCCCAATAAAGTGCCCTCGTCAAACAAACAACATCGACTGTGGGTACTACGTATTGAGATTCATGAAGGAGATTGTTGTCAAGAATAAAACTATTATCCCAGAAACGGTACGGTATTTTCATTAAATGATTTCCATATATAAATTATCTATATATTTGATACTAACTTAATATAATATGTTCAATTTTTATATTGCAGTGGTTTGACAATTCCAGTCCATCATATTCTGAGCAAGATCTGATGGAATTAAAAGAAGAATGGTGTCAGTATGTGCTTGAAATGAAATTTATTTGATTTTTTGGGAAATAGCATGCTGCTGGGCAAGGGATCTGAATATTATATGGTAGCTAGTGCATAATATGTATATTTTTTTAGTTATTATATGTATATGATCATAGGACAATATATAAACATGCATATGAATATGTTGTAAATTAGGTTTAATGTATATGTAGTTACTTATGTTGTAAAATACTGTGTTACATGGTAATATATACAGGGTTACATATTTTGTGAACTGCTTGTGAATTGCTTATAGTAAATTACTGATTCTGGTTATAGGGTAATATATGTTGTAAATTAAGTTGTGTTCTGTTGTCTGATTCAAAATTATTTTGGATAAAAGGATAAAAGACAGCGCTTTATAAAAAAAAAGCCGTAAAAAGCGCTTTTCAAATATATATAGGGCATTAAAAAAAATACACCTTTTTAAAGCACTTTTTTGAAAAAGCGTTGTAAAATGTACATTAGATGTACCTTTTTACAACGTTTTTTACAAAAAAAACGCTGTAAAAAGGTACACCAAAATATGAATTATGGGTATGCCTATTACAGCGCTTTTTACAAAAAAGCGCTGTAAAAAGGTACACCAAAAATATGAATTACGGGTATGTCTATTACAGCGCTTCTTACGAAAAGTGCTCTAAAAGGTGCATAACAAGCGCGCGTTATATTTACATGATTTATAGCGCTTTTTTAAAAGCGCTGTTGTATCTTTTACAGCACTCGTTTCCACAACGCTTATTTTTTAAAAAAAACGCTGTAAAAGGCTTAAAAAAAGTGCTGTAAAATGCTATTTTTGGCGTAGTGAGACTGACTTTACCTTTAATATTCGGATTGATTTCATCCATTGGCCAATACGTTCATGGGAATGATGAGTGAATGGAAGAATTATGAGGAAAAAGGTCATAGCAAATAGCAATAATATGTGCTCTTGTCTTTTGCATTTGAACCGTCAAATATACAAATTATTGGTTCTTAAATTCATGAGTGGATGAGCCAAAAAAAAATATCAGGACTACATTTGTCTCCGACCAAATATACTTTTCTAGATAGGTGAAATATGTTGGTATAAATCCCAAATAGAACGAAGAGATGACACATGTTTTCTATCAACAAAAAAGATGACACATGTTCGATATATTTTTATTAAATTTTGTAATGATAAGATAATTTGATCTTTTTCTTACTTTTATTCTCCTTGATTTGAAATTCAGTTGAAAATTTTCTCACTGAGTACCCTCTTAAAAAATATATTTAATCTATAGTTTATATTCCCGCCATTCAACAAAAAAGAGCACATTTTGCAAAAACTAATCTTTCAAAATAAATTATTATTTTAATTTTAAACACACTGTTTATAATTATATATTTTAATTAATATTATTTAATCATTTCTAACTTAATAAGTTTTGTTATATATTTATAATATTCATAATACACTATTACCTAACAAGTATAATTTAAAAAAATAATAGTATTCTTTTTTTAATTGTATATTTTTATTAATTTATGTGAAATAATTTAATGACTTGATTATTTTGAAAGAGATGGAGCAAATGAATCATTTGTGCTCTCTAAGTTGTCT
>JBBPBS010000115.1:6065679-6083277 GCA_037974835.1 Cicer judaicum | reverse complement strand
ATATATTTAAAATCTTAAATGTTTATTATATATTTAAAATCTTAAATCTCATAATATTATTATTTAGTCGTTATTAGATAACAATTATAAATTTTACTTTTATTTTGGTTTTTATAAGTTATATTCTTTTATCATTGTTGTGTATCTTAATTTTTCTATTTTAATTTTTCCAACGACTTCAAACAATATTGTTTTTTCTTACAGTTTCATAAAATAATATTAGGTAATCTTGTCTATCATTGGAGATAAAGTTAACATATAAATGAGTTATTTTTACAACCTATATTAATTAAAAAGCAACAAACTTTTAACAATGAGTTATCTGTCTTTATTTGGGTACCAATGGAGATGATACACCTTCATATCACTTATTTATAATTTATTTTAGATGAACTTTTAGTACTCTAACACTGTACCGGTACCACAAGCAAAAAAGAATTTAAAATAAAATTTATTTAAAAATTACTAAAAAAGAATTTAAAATAAATAAAATGTAATAAAATTATCTAAGATTAATTCATTAGATGTTAGGTAGCATATTCAATAAAATATCAAGATACGATGGTGTCCATTTTATTTTAATACTATAAAAGCTATCAACTCAAAAAAAAATTAATAAATAAATCTCACTAATAACTTTATGTCAATTGTTGAAAATGATTTATTTTTTAAATTAGGCATTAACTATATTAGAGTAAAGAGTGTATGAGTTATTTTACAAGTATTTTCTCCCGATAGACACTCTTGTCGTTTATCCCTCCTTAAACATACCAAATAAGTTAGACTTTTTATTTATTAGCGAAAGCAATCTCCGTTGATGATGCTGTAATAAGCAAGTGTTTGTTTCCATGTCCAATCTTAGTAAACATGTGTTTTTCTCAATCCTATAAACAGTGGCTTCTCACTTAACACAATTTTGGGACGTGGATCCAATCATTAAAATGGAGATCCAAACATATATTAAGTGGAGTAGAGGTTGAGTTTGGACTAGACATGTTAAAATTTCAATATATTTCATATGCAAGGAAATTCACTTGAATCTACAACAATAAATTTTAATTTTGTTTAATGATATTGATATTAGTTTGTTAATTTTTTTATATTTACATATTGCTTATCTATCGACGAGAATACATTTACATTTTAAATACTCATTTTGCCATTCCATTTAATAAACATGTCATACGTTAATAAATTCAAATAACGGAAGTTTAATTATAATTTTTATTCTTTTATTTTAGTTGAATCGCAAAAGTAGTGCTCATTTTGTTTCTCTCAAGTTTTGGTCCTCAAACATAATTTTGATCCAAAACTTATTGAAATTTCATTTTTTAAAGTCGTACTACACCATTTATGATCATAGATTTCATGTACTATTGTTGCAAATAAGATCTTGAGACATTGTATGACTCAAATAAATACAAAAAAAAAAAATCATCAAGTTTTAAACCAAAATTATGTTTGAAGGACCAAAACTGGAGATAAATAAAATAGGAGATTATTTTCACGATTCAGCTAAAATAGGAAACACAACTGTAATTAAGCCAAAAACTTATTTTTACGAGTTTAAAATATTTTATACTATTGTATCCAAATTATATCAGTTTGAACATTTGTGTATTTTGTTAAATTTTGACTTATTTTATATAATTTCAATTACACTAAACTTATGTAAATTAATTAAAAATAGTCATTATTGCATAATTACATATAACTATTAAATGCTTTTATTAATTAAATTATTTTACTTTTTTCTTATTATTTTAAATGTTCATTCTTTAATTTTAGATATTGTTTAATAATTTATATTTTAAATAATCTTTCAATGAAGTAAACCTTAAAAAAAAAGACTTAATTGCAGTTTTGGTCCCCATATTTTAGTTGAATCGTGAAAGTAGTCCCCCCATTTTATTTCTCCTAAATTTTGGTCCCTCAAATAAAATTTTGATCCAAAACTTGATGAAATTTCAATTTTTTTGCATTTATTTAAGTCACACAATGCCTCAATAGCTCATTTGCAACAATTATACCTGAAACCTATGATCATAAATAGTGTATTACAGCTTTAAAAAATGAAATTTCATCAAGTTTTGGACCAAAATTGGGGAGAAACAAAATGAGGGAACTACTTTCGTGATTCAGCTAAACTATAGAGACCAAAACTGCAAATAAGTCAAAAAAATAATTATACCATATCTCGTTGAGGATGTTAATCGAGTATTCACTACGAGATCAAAATCACTCTTAGTCAAATTATATAATGTTACTTTTAATTCGTTCGTGTGAAAGAAAATTCAAAATAACATCATATAGTTTGTTTAATATTTATATTGAGGAATTAAAATTATTCAAAAAAAAATTACTAAAACGACAAAAAAAAAAAGCATTGCTGAAAAATTTGAACTACTAATGAAAACAAAATTATGATAATTTAATATATTTTTAGGAGTGAAATGTAATTGAGCATAAGGTTATCTTTGTAAAATTAGTTTATAAATTATAATCGATAATTGAGTGTTTGGAAAAATTAGCGCTTCAAATTAGGTTAAAAATATAAAATAACATAAAAATATTTTTAATTAAAAATAAATTTTATCTATTAATATTTAAAATATTTTAAAAGTAGTAATTTACATTTTTTTTATTAACTTAAAAATTATCGATCTGATAATTTTTCTTATGTGTTTTATTTATTTAAAATTATAATAAATAAATAAATTATTTAATTTAACATATAAATCATTTACAAAAAATTTAAAATTATAATAAATAAGTTATTTATTAATTAAATATTTTTTATTGATTTAGCTAACTTATTTATTTTAAATTATAATATATAAATTATTTACTTGAAATAATTATTTATTTTAAATTATATTAAATAAGTTATGACATATAAAAATATAATTTTAATTACAATATGAAAATAAAATCAAAAGAAAAATGATAAGTTATAAATTCATAAGATTTAAAAAATAATTTGTCAAAAAAGATTATAAAATTGTAAATGAGTACTTTATAATTTATAAATTATAAATTCATTTTTTAGCTTTTTTTAGTCTGAAATAGAAACTATGGTTTGCAAATTCACAAGCATGGAGTATTATCTCTATAGGCAAGCTAGGCTCCATCAGATAATATAGCCCAATGACTCTACGTTCAAATATAAGTATGAAATGAAGTATAACTAACTTTTAAGGACCCTACAACTCCAGAAACAAAAACTTGAAGGGCCCTCATTTCTTTTTATTTTTTTTATGAGCTCTTTGTGTATATTTTTTTTAAGGTATTTGTGATTATTATTATAAGTTTTATGTAGGGACAAAAGGGCAATAATGCTTCTTTATATTTAAATTGATTGATTTTTACTAAGTTCTACGATATCATTTTACGTATCGTTTTTCTAAAGCTAAGTAATGGGCTAATGGTCCAACCTTGTATTTTCTTTCCTAAGCTGTGAGCAACTAAGTCTACTATATTTGTCTAGTTTATCAATACAAAATATGCACTTTTATATCTTTTATCTGGTTAACTTATGTTACCTAATATACATTTATTAGTACATGTTAGAGGTGATAATCGAATTCGAAATTGTCTTATTATTGTATTCATTTATTCTTTATTTTTACTATCAAAATAAATTTATATTTGGTATATCAATGATCAAAATTCGAGATTGTACATTCAAACATCCTACCATACCACATATATATAATATCTTTGATTTTATTATAGAATCTGAATTCTCAAATTCACATTAGCTTTTTTTGTTATTGACCGAAAATAAAACACAAAAAATATATTAGTAGTCATTATCTATGATAAGAAAATCCAAATGAGCCGCTATTTAAAGACCAACCATACCTGCAGCAAAGCACGCACATCTCTCAAACTCAAAACTCTGTAAGAAACAAAAAAAAGCTTCAAAACTCAAACCAACCCAAACTTTTATATATCCAAAAAAACCGAAGAAAAAAAAAAGCACCCAAATTAACCGCTTCGCTTCACAGTTCACACCACAAACATGATAGCTTGCGTTGAACACTTCGTTCACGGAAACGACACAGAATCAACTCCAAACGACGACGTATCTTCCCTCCAAACCTCTTTCCATTTCGGCCCAAACGCAATCGCAACCAAAGACTTCGGCGGCATGAAATCCTCCAACCCCCTCGCCGTAATCCGTCCCTTCTCCACCGCCGACGTGGCAAGAGCAGTCAAAGCAGCAACGACGATAAAAAACCTCACGGTTGCGCCACGTGGTAACGGCCACTCTATCAACGGCCAATCCATGGCTGAAAAAGGACTCGTCCTCGACATGCGCGCTTTAGCCGAGGAACATTTTCAACTCCTCTGTATAGAAGGTGTTCCGTACGTCGACGTTTCGGGAGGGGCATTATGGGAAGAAGTGTTGAAACGGTGCGTTTCGCAGTTTCAACTTGCTCCTAGGTCGTGGACTGATTATCTCGGGTTAACTGTGGGTGGAACGCTTTCTAACGCCGGCGTTAGTGGTCAGACTTTCCGTTACGGTCCTCAAACCGCAAACGTAACGGAATTAGAAATCGTTACTGGTAAAGGCGAAACTATTGTTTGCTCCGAAAATCAAAATTCAGAGCTTTTTTTTGCAACGCTCGGTGGTCTTGGACAGTTTGGCATCATAACTAGAGCCAGAATCGTTCTTCAAAAATCCCCTGATATGGTAAAATTAAATTAAATTATTATTTAATTTCATATTTTTTATTTTAATTTTGGTGTGATTTAATTTAAAATTGATTTAGGTGAGATGGATAAGGGTGGTTTACTCGGAATTTGAGGACTATACTAGAGATGCAGAGTGGCTGGTAACTTTGCCAGAAGGTGACGGTTTTGATTACGTGGAAGGGTTCGTTGTGGCTAACAATGATGACCCATGTAATGGATGGCCCACAATTCCGATGGGTTCGAACCAGATTTTCGACCCGGTTCGTTTACCTTCAGAAGCTGGACCGGTTATCTATTGCTTAGAACTTGCTTTTCACTACCGTAAAACAGCTCGATCTTCAGATGTCGATATGGTAATTAACTAACTTAATTCATTTTGTTAATATTTTTTTTATTTAGTATATGTTCCAATTGTTCAGACCTCAAGACTAAGATATCACATTTTTTAAGTATTTTTTATGTTGGGTCTGCTGTGAGTCTTTATGGTTTTGTATTTTTCTAAAATGGTGTCGATGGTTTTAAGTGGATAGGTTTATACACATTATTATTAAATGTCGAGAATTCTCAATTTCAAACACAAGACTTGTGTATCAATGTTTTCTAGCCACAACTGAATTCTATTTATTAATTAGTTTATGCATCAAATCTAAAGACACTTGTTAAAGCAATATATAAATAAAAAAATTACATTAAAGAGAACAAATATTGATCATTCAGAAATTGAATTCACAATGTTACATACACTTTTCAATATAAAATTTATATCTCTCCTTAACAAGTGTCCAAGTGTTCATTAGCATTTTCATTAATTTATTTTCAGCAAAATGTAAACATTGAACCGGTGTTTTGTCTTTTATTAACGAGTTGTAAGGATACGGGTCGAGTGTAGAATCCATCGGAAAATAATACACACCGTGACTCAATTTTGACCTATTTTACTTACCGATTAAGGTGAAGGAAAAAAAAAAAAGTTTAATTTTAGTGGTAGAGAACAAATTGAGGTGGGTCCCTAGTAAAAAAAGTCAAATACACGAAGATTTCACCTACACATGTACGAAATAGAGAGATGGAGAGGAGGGGTTATTGAATTCTCTTCTGCCATAAGCTACATACATAACGTCACAGCATATCATTTGGGTATAAGTGTTGGTTTTGGAGTTTGAGATTTTGTTTACTCTTTTATTTATTTTGAATTTGAATTATTTTTCTTCTTAAGAGGAAATACCAATGGTTAGGGAAAACTGACTACACGGTCGTAATGTATCTTCCATTGGATTTTCTGACACATTACCTCTACTATAAAGACTGTGTTGTTTGTTTCAAATTACCGAAGGGGACTGTACTTTGCTTTCTTGATACCTTAGCTATTAGCATAAAATGGTAACATAGAATTCCTTTATGGTTAAGGTTAAAATGGTCATGTAAGTTGTAACATTAGTGGGTGCTCCATTTCCTCTGATCATTGAGATCTTGCTGACGTTACGGTCCCCCACAGTTCCGAAAATGGCCAAAAAACCATCATTTTCTGGAATCTCTAATATTAATATTTTAGCTTTATTTATTTTTATACACAGACATATTTAATTTATGAGAATTACGTAAATACCCTTAATGCTTTTTTTCCTACTCAAGTAACATATTCACTTGCTAACTGGATTCCTTTTATTGTAGAAAGTGGATAGATTACTTGGAGGGCTGAGATTCGTTGAGGGTATAAAATTCGAGGATGATGTGAAGTACATGGATTTTTTGCTACGTGTAAAGCGTGTGGAGGAGGATGCAAAAGCGAAAGGAATATGGGATGCACCACACCCATGGTTGAACATGTTTGTGTCCAAGTCTAACATCGCTGATTTTGATCATGAAGTCTTCAAGAAAATCCTCAAACAAGGGGTCGGTGGTCCCATTCTAGTCTACCCACTATTGCGAAGCAAGTAAGTACACACTATACACATTCATATCTCCAAGTTTTTTTGTTTAGGAAGCTCAAGTATTTTAATATTTGAGCTTTTTTTTAGGGAAATATCTGAAACGCATAAGGTTAAATAAATGCGACTATCAATTATTTTTATGAAACTTTTGCTACTTAAATTGTGATTGAGTAATTATTATGGCGATATAAAAAAATTATGATGATGTAGGTGAATGTGGTCATTTTTTTATCAATTGTTGTGTATAGTCTTGATTTGGTAAAATGTAAGTACTTTTTACTCTCGAGGGGAGGAAAGCTATGTTTCACAAAATTTTATTAATGAGTTGGTTGGGGGTTGGTTGTGTGAGGCTGAGGGGGTTTATAATTATGATGAGCTTAAAAATTCAAAATCAATTAAATATGATTTACCTTGGTAGTTTAGTTTAGTCTAAATTTATGGGTTGTATGAGACGCAATGGTAGAGGGAAATGGAGCAAGGGACCCAGTACTAGGTACCGAAATGTGACCTGGTTGCCACGTATTTGAATCACCTGAGGGTGTTTACCTCTTTCACCCGATTTGCTTACTGGACCACACATTTTAAACGGGGTGGTTAAGATTTAGAGGATGGGTTGTAGTGATATTCCACTTGTTAGAACTAGAAAATGGGACCCCATTTCCACCATCTCTTTGGTCGTATGGTAACCTCAGCTGTTTCATCATACTGCACTTGTTTGTACCCTCTTTATCTCACCTTCTCCGTACTCTACCACTCCTATTTTTATTTATTTTTTTATTTATTTATGTTAGCTTCTAAATTAAATTGTTACTCCCTCCTATAATATAAATAAAAAGTAACGCTGTAGAGGAAGTACGAGATTTGAACATTAATTCTATTCCAACAACGTATCTTAGATGTTCAGCGTTGCCAATAAGAATGGACAAGAATATTTATTCGCCAACCGGATTACAGTGACACCGAGTTTTGTATTTTCTCTTGAAATGGGATTTGTTTTCTGACAGACAAAAAACAAAATCGACCTTGTGGTTCCACATACACAGGGTTTGGATTGTGATGCGGCTTTTCTAAGAGAAAAACAAATAAATTGGAATTTTTGTTACTCTTAAAGGGTCCCCTCGCTTCCCCACCCTTGCCCAACCTCATCCATTAATTCACCGATCACGATCAACATTATTACTTCATTACAATTACATTGTCATTGTGTGTATACCAATTATGTTAGACTTAGACATGAACAAACTAATATTAAAAGGTTAATGATTATGGTGTTTCATAAAAGAAGACTTAGTATCAATGATAAAGCTAGCTCATTACTATTGCATTCTGTTTCTTAAAAGAACTCACACGTTGAAAAGTAAGCTTGGACTTGTTTCACTCTAGTTGTTGGTGGACCTCTGTTTTATTTTCCTTCTAGAAATTTGTGAAATCAAATACACTATTTTTGTCATCTAGTATCCTAAACTTTGAAAACAAATCACTACAGTTATAGCCTAATTGAGCTTTATGTGTTAATTATGATCAGGTGGGATGATAGACACTCGGTAGTGGTGCCCACAGACAGCAACATCTTCTACATAATAGCATTGCTACGATTTATTCCACCACCACCAAAGGGACCACCTACTGATAAATTGGTGGCACAAAACAATGCCATTATTCAACTGTGTTACAATAAAGGATTTAATTTCAAGTTATATCTTCCTCACTATCAGTCACAGGAGAACTGGATACGCCACTTTGGGGAGGATAAATGGACTAGATTCCTACACAGAAAACAAAATTTTGATCCATTGGCTATTCTTGCACCTGGACAGAAGTTATTTTCAAGAAACAACTCACACAATAATAATAATAGTAATAATAATAATTAATTTGCTACATTATTAGTAATTACTACTAGTTATTACTTAGCTAGTTTAGATAGATTGTTTCTCAATTAACCACTTGTAATTTTTGTCTTCATATTTTTTTTCCTCCTCCATCATCTTCTTGATGTTTCTTTCCCCAACCAATTACTACAATGTTGCATCCATCTTGTAAATCAATATTTTTGGGGTGAAATTAATGTGAATCATTATCCCTTCTGCACTCAGACATTTGCTTAAATAAAATAAAACTAGTGTGTAGCCGATCTTTGATAACAAAAATAAATAAAAAAGAAATTTTATTCTTAATATTTTAATTTTTAGGATTTCAAATTATTAACTGCAAAACTTCTAAGATATTTGGTTAGTTCTATAGTAGATCATAAGTAACCTACCTACTTAAAACTCATACAAAATTCTAATGATACAAAATCATACTTATAAGTTATAATGACATGATTGATATTAATTTAATATAATATATATTTATTTTTATCTAATTTTGTGATCATTGAAATTTTAAATATTTTTTAAAACTGATTCAAGATAAATAATGATATAGATTAGAATTTGTCAAGTTTTATTTTCAATAACCCTATTTTAGAAAAAAAATTACTCAAATACTTCATTTTTAAAATTATATACTTAAATACTCTTTTTTTTTTTACTAAGTTATATATAACTTAAGGAAGTCTATTTTTCGAATGGTGATTTCTTAAATGATTTTTTTTTCAATTTTTTCCTATACGAGAAAGCACTTTTGTCTCCTCTAATTAATTTTTTTATTTTCTTTTAAAGAAATTTTTTGAAAAGTCGTCATTTTAAAAGTGAACTTTCATAAGGAAATCGTCATTCCAAATAGCTACTTGTAATTTAGTGAAAAAAAATGAGTATATAGATATATAAATTTGAAACGAGAGTATTTGAGTAAATTTTTTTAAAAAAAAGGGTTGTTTAAAAAAAAACAATTTGTCAATATATCATTTTCATCATATTTAGGTTGTTAAAAAATGCAACACTCAGTTACTATTTTCTTTAAATTAAAGTATGTTAGCTTAGATTTGGATTATCTCCCGTCACAAAACACAAGCATTAGTAGTTTTGTGAATTAAATTGACCAAATTTCAAATATTTTACAGGTTTCTCTTTCATTCACTTGCAAACAAAAATATTCTTTGAGAGATATACCCAATCTCGGTTGCTTTGACGAAGTTGAACAAAATTTTGATGTATGAAACTAAAGGTCAAGAATATATTATAAGGTTCGAACTAATCTTGGTGATGCATGACACGTATATGGGGAAGTTAGTAATTGGTTAAAGTCACTTTCATCCTATCAAGCAAACTAGCAAAGCTTGTCAACCAGTCCTTTTCTTTTGGTCTCTTTGGATTTTTTAATTTTAATAATAACCTACGTGTCAATTAGCCGTTTGGACCGTGCACTATACATTTATATGTGTCTTGTCCGAGACAATATTAACTGGTTATAAGGTTTCTATTTAGCTTTGTTTCGTCCCTAGCTAATAGTTAATAGTAACATATATAGCACCCCTTTACTTTTTAATTCTCAATAAAAAAATATTAATTATTTCTCCAATTGTTCATTAAGAATATTTCAAGGCTTAAATAACACTTATTATTTATAGATAAAATATTGCACAATGAGATTTTTACATAAAACAACGTGGATTTGAATTTTCTTCGATATATTACAACAGTTGTGACAATCATTTGATTAAAATAAAAAAAATTACTTTTCTTTTTTATTATAAAATAAAGTTTAAATTTATTAAATTTTAAATATTCATTAAGATCAAACCCAAATAATATTAATAGAGATATTTATATATTGCATCTTTGAACCAAAATTATACAAACTCAAATCAAATAAAGTTGAAATGGCCCTGATATGAGCAACATCTTTGAACCAATCTTATGCAAACTCAATTGAAAAGTTGTAATACAAAAAACTTGAAAGTAGAAAACCACTTGGATTTGGAGTTAGGACTATCGGATTCTTTAATTCTACTTTTGTATCTTTTTCATGTAAAAAGTTCAAATCCACATCAATAAAACAAGCTAAAATCTCAAAGAAAGTTATCACTTTTTTTTCTTTCTTTTTTCACTCCCCCCCTTTGAACCGGTTTCCACACAAATCCTCGGGCTCATCTAGTTTTGACACGAAAACCAAACAAAATCTACTTGGCTTCATGATTCTCCACTTTCATATTGTTTCTTTTGGTAACTTTTGTTTCCTTTCGTTTTGTTCTTTTTCTCTCATTTGTAATTTCCTTTTTACTCATCTTATTAAAAGCAGAGAAAAAATTAAAGTAGAAAAAAAAAACAATATATTTTGGGTCCCCTACGTAGCTTTAGAAGGCAATAATAAGATCATGATTTCTTGTAAGAAGCACCAACCAATCAGAAAGCGTTACGTGATTAGACTCATGCAAAAGTAGTATCTACGTTCTATGGTAAACGTGTCATGCACCAACGTGCTTATTTTACAATATGCATTTTTAGTGTAACATATAGTACGGAGGTGTAAGCCATGCGCGTGTAACTGTAATCTTAAAATTACAACTTGTAGCTTCCATTTTCTACTTAGTTTAATTATTTAGTTACCTTTTATCCAATATGTGTCTGCTTTTTTACTATGCTTTTGTTTGGTTTAATGAATATAAAACACTAAAGAGAATGCAAAATGAGCGAATCATTGAATAGTCAAACATGGTGTATATATGTGGTTGCCTTTTTTACATGGGAATTAGATAATAGTTGTATTTGCTCTAGAATACGAGAGAGAGAAAAAAACTCCAAAAATATAGGTAACATTTGCCTTTTTTATCTATTTAGATTTAATTAATAATTTTTGCTTGTGTTGAATATATTTGGAAATTATTGTAGGAATTCAAGTCTAATGGAATGAGCTAGGGGAGCACTCACAATAATAAACTAGTGGTAGTTAATATTGACTATATCAATAATTTAATAATAGTCATAACAAAATTATATACTTCATTCGATTTTAAATATAAATAAAAGTAGATTAATAAAATATATTTAGTCTAAATAATGACTCGGTCAATAAAAAGAAATCTTATTTTTGATGACTTAATTAATTTTATATGTGTTGAACTTTTTCATACACGTAGCCTCCTGCATGGAATTTCTTGGATTGTCGGATTTAATAGTTCTAGGGGGTGATCATTTGTAAATTGTTATACAAAAGAAATCTCATACATTTTTTAATTTTTTTTACTATCACCATGTTAAAGCACGTGATTTATCTTCTTTTGTTGTAAGAAAGAATATTATTTATTTTTGTTAAAAAAAAAACAATACTTATTTAGTTGAATGCTTTTGAGTGATAAAATATACTTTAAAAGCAGAGCTTCTTTTCCAACCATGCATGAAGGACTATATATTAGCATCAATTCTGATTTTCTTCATTTGGTAATAGATTTCTACGATCGATACTCAAATTTTGATAAGATTGTGTTTCATATGCCATATGAGATTTAACTTTACGTGGCTTTGTTCGCTTCATGTTCTCCCCACAAAAGAATATTCTACTTTATGAACTGAATATAATAAAAATCACAAAGAGCATAGTTAATTTGACTTGAATAGTGGATATTCATGCTTGTTGAAGGAAAGAATTGATGCTTTTTTTTTGGTACAGAAAGAATTCATGCTTTAGTCTTGTACTATTGGGAACAAAGTACTTAGTGGTTCTGCATATATACAAATAATAATGGTTAGAGGAATAGTCCAAATGGTATAGTACTGTTTTTTCATCACATGATTTTTGAAAATAGTACTCCTTTCCTTTCCACAATTGACTACATTATAAAATAAAATAAAAATTAATAAATGAAAAAAAAATGACAATTTTACTAAATCATTTTTTAATTATTGGTTGATTTTTATTAATATATATGTAAATGAAAAATAATAACTTGAAAATACTACATATAATGTTAATTAAAAGGTCATAGTTAATTGTATAAAAAATGTTTTTAGGAATAATTTGTTTTTCCAAATGAAAATAACATGTTTTTGGGAATAATTTTTTTTCCAAATGAAATAAATATTTTAGGACAAGGTTGTAATATTTTAACTTTATGAAAATCACTTAGCCTTGACTAGGATTTACTATTTTGGTGTATCAAAAAGTTCCACATTATTTAAGAATCAAGACTAAGAATGATTTATAAATACTTTTCACGTTCATTTATCCATTGAGACACCTTTTAATAAGAAAAAAACTTATGACACCTTATGCACTTATGACACCTTATGCAGATAACATAAAATGGATAATACCTCTAAAAAATATGACTTGGGCTATAGCTCATAAAAACAACAACAAATGACATTCACATCATTTACCCAATTTAAATATTATATTAAAAATATATTTAGATTTTTTAAAATAGGAAAAGGCTATAAAAAAATAATTCAAACTACATTAAGCATCTCAATCACACAATCCCAAATTTTTTGGGCTAAAATATAATTTATTTTATTTATCTTTTATCTAATATTTATTGTGGTCTTTTATCTTTTTTATCTGTTTTAGTCATTTATCTTCTATTTAATATTCTTTTTAGTTTTTTTATCTTAAAATCATACAAGTTTGTCATTTTATTAAAGACTAACACAAATAATAGGACCTATGAAGGTTGGTTCAGTTGATAAGTCGTTGGCTCACACTCACAAAATTGTAAGTTCAACTCTTGTTGTCGTCATTGTGAAGATCTCCTTGGTGGGTGGTCGTGAGATCAACTTTTGTTGTCGATGTGAAAACTTCTTTGATAAGTGATTTGTAAGTCCTCTATCAATGTTAATTATTTGAAATATTGATAACTGCTTTGATCGTAATGAGTCTTTGAAATCCAATTCATTTAAATTATTTTAATTAAAAAAATATTAGGTAATAAAAATAGATGAAATAAGAACAAAATATAATTAAACCAACTATTTTTGTTGATCTTACTAGAGCTCTCTATAGTCTCATAGGGATTGGGAGTTGGACTCGTACTTGGTGCTATTGTTTGGGTGGTAAGGTCTAATTATGTCACAATTTATTTGGGTTAATATGCAGTCTCAGTATAGTTTGTGTTGATTTGGGCTTTTGATTTGTAGTTAGACTGGCTACAACCAGTCTTGGGCCTTAGGCCTGGCCTGTAATATGTTTGCTTTTGGACTTTGCACTGTTTCTAGAAAATAAAGCAATAAAAAAGTTAGTTTTTATACCCCAATTAAACTTGTACTCCCTTGTACTCCCTCAATTTGTTAAAAACTCAATTTTATCTTTAAAAAATTCATTCACGTGAGTGGTAAAAAAAATTATTTTAAAATCTCACCCTTTCAGCCAAATTTTCGGTAGGTAAATTTTTACAACTAAATTTCCGGTAGTTATTTGTAATACCGGAAAATATCAATGAAATTTCCGGTAGTTACATTTACAATACCGGAAAATATCAAAATTTTGAAAAATGCAGTAGTTATATTTTTTTCATCGAAAATTTCACTTATTAAAATTTCCAGTAGTTAATCCGGAAATTTCAAAAATTCGATAGTTAATAATTTTTTGTTTGAATATTTTTTCAATTTGTTTGTTAATTTTTTTTTTTGTTTGAAATAGGGATGAAAAAGACACAACCAGTATTTATAGATTTAATTGAAGCATTTACAACTCATCAAAATTTTGAGTCGCGAGAAGTTGTCATATCATGGGCAAGAGAGGTTGGTCGACAAAATCGAATAGCAGATATCATTACTTGATTAGACGTAGAGACCAGAAAGAGAGGAAGGAAGCCAAAATTAATTATTGGTTGTGATAGAAGTGGACAATATAAGCCAAATAAAAATAACACAGGTATTTCAACTAAAAGGTGTGGATGTCCGTTTAAACATAGATCGTGACCATTGAAAAATGCTAAAGGATCGATTATTAGTTTAATCTGTAGACTTCACAACTATGAGCTAGTAACTACTTTTGAGAATAATGCATTTATGTGACGCTTAACATAAGAAGATAAGAAATATGTTGACAAAATATCACTTTGCACCGAGACACATCTTGTCATCTTTGAGAGATTGAGATACAGAGAATCTGTCTAATTAATATCTATCAAATTTACAAGTGACGAAGTACATACAAGAAGAATTTGAAATAACTTAGAACTGATATGCAACATTTGTTGAAGTTACTTGAAACTGAGAAATATACTTGTTGGAGTATAACTCAACTGCAGTAGCAACAACAATTGTCAAATCTTCATTGACATTTGCAGTAGGTGTGAAAAACTCTCCAGAACATGAGATGCTCAAAAGACCCCTAACGTCGTCAAGAGTAATAGTCATTTCACCGAATGGCAGGTGAAATGAACTAGTCTCTGCGTGTCATCTCTCAGCAAAAGCAGATATTATATTACTGTCAATCATATGCAAACTACCTCTTCTCAGAATTGATATCAATTAATTTATCTTGCTTTTTTCCATTTGAAACAACTTTCAAGATACGTCTACCTTGTTTAATTAAAAATAACACACAATTACTTATACTACAAATATATTATATTGTGTAATAAAATAATCTATACTGCAAATATATTATAATATGTAATAAAATAAATTATTTACTAACCTGCCCATTTCACACATTTATTGCAATATGGCGCTCATAATCTTTAAGAACAGAAAGATCATATGGACCTTTAGGAAACATGGGTTCTTCAGGCTGGTGTTGCTGACCATGTTCATCATCAAACGTAATTGTTGTTGCTGTTGTTGATCATATTCATCATCAAACACATGATCTTGCTAGGGCTGCTCATCTTGTTCTTCATCAAACACAGGATTTTGCTTATACTCATGCGCCTGCATTTTTTCGTTTCTCTTTCTTCTTTTTTCAACTGCAGCTCTCCTATTTGATTGTGTAGGAGGTCGAACTTGAGAATGATCAACATCAGTTTTTGCTCCTCTCGTCCTTACTAAAAAATTCAATAAAATTTTTTTAAAAAAATTATATTAAAAAAATAAAAAATAAACGTTGTACCGAAAATTTCAAAGTGGAATGAGATTTCCGGTGAACATGTCAAAAATTTCATTTTTTAAATTTTCGGAAATACAATCCGGAAATTTCAAATTTTCGGTATTGAAAATGAATACCGGATTTTTCAAATTTCTGATGAATATTCTCAGAAATTTTATTTTTTAAATTTTCGATATTCATTTATAACTACCGGAAATTTCATTCCTCTTGAAATTTCTGATAAATTTTGTTTTTTCAATTCTTACTGTTTTGGATTTTTTAGTGGTGGGGTACAAGTATTTTAATTTTTCGTTTTTTTTTTAATTATCTTTACTGATTTTGTTAAGGATATTTTGAGTATTTCAATAAAAAAAATTGAATGTAGAAGTATATGATTAATTGGGGAGTACAAAAGTCAATAGTCATGCAATAATCATTCCATCCATAAACTTGAAGACTTTGAGGGTGTAATTTTTTTTTATTCTTTTAAATTATTACCAGTAAGAAATTCATATTATCGTACGGGCACACTCGTTGATATTTTATAATGTCTCGTGTATATTTAAAAAAATGTATTTAATTTATTAATATAAATATTTATCAAATGTTTTTTTATATTTATTAATGTTAAAAAATTGTCTTGTATTTTTTTAATATTTATCAACGATAACTATTTATCATCTATTTTTTATGTACTAATAGAAAATATGTGTTCCGTAATTTATATTTATCATTGACAACTTTTTTTTTTGTATTGAAAAAAAACTTATGTGATATTTTATTTATATTTATCAATGATAAATATTTGTCGTGTTTTTTTTAAATATTTATTTTTTATTTTTATGTATTAGGAACAAGTACTTGTACTATAATTTGATATTTATCATTTTGCCCTATATAATTTTTTATATTTATCGTTAATAAATATTTATTCCATGTTTTATAATAGTGTTTCAAATTGGAAGAAAAACAAATAAAATATCAACAAATATTTATTCCATCATTTTTTATATTTCTCACTTATGTAATTTTATTGAAATTACAATATTTTTATATTTATTACTAATAAATATTTTTCAGATGATTTTTAATATTGTTTGAAATTGGAAAAAATAAAAAAGCGACAAATACGTATTCAGTTTTTTTATATTTATCATTTATGTATGTTATTGAAACTAAATTTTTTTCTTTATGTAATGATATTGTGGTTCAGTTAATGCTTCCATTAATATTTTTACTTTGTAGATCAATTATATAAATGACAATTATGTTTTAGCTATACTTTCTATTGCAGGTTTATGTGTAGTATTTTCTTTCAATTTTTATATGCAATTTTATTTGTAGGAGTTTTATAAAAAAAATTGAAGCTTTTTTTGTGTGCAGAATTGTTTTTGTGCATTTTTTGACCTGCAGTTTTTTTATTTGAATTAAATAATCATTAAATTATATTATTATTTAATCTTTAAATAAAACAAAAATTTCCAATTTTGAATAGATAATAGTATAATTTTCATAGCACATTATCCTCAATAGACTCCTAATATAATTCCTACTAATGAATATAAAATTGGCTCAAGAAAGTGAAAACTACGATAATTCTAAAACGGATGTTTGTTGGAAGGAGGAAAAGAATAGTCGACTTAATACTTAATAGTTTTATATTATGAATAATAATGTAAAGGTTAAAAAAATTGAGTGTATTTTATAGTTAAATCGTAAAAGAATTTATTAAAGACGACATAAACATATTATAAGCAGGAAGTGAGTGTAATTACTATTTATTTCAATTAATGGAGATAGAAAAAAAAAATATAGAAAAAAAAATCCATTTTATTTGTTATAAGTGAAACTAGTAAGTGACCCATGCATCTACACGTATTCAAATTTTTAGTTTGAAATATATATAAGAAATAAGATGATTAATTAAATATTAGATGAACAATATGTTATTTAAATAACTGAATGAATTTGATTATTGTATAAGTATTCAATAAAAAGAAATATTAAATTAAACTTAAAAAAAAAAAGTTGATTAATAATACATATATAGAAT
>JBBPBS010000115.1:6051684-6062094 GCA_037974835.1 Cicer judaicum | reverse complement strand
AATTTTTAATTTAATTTAAGTTTTGTTATTTTTATTTATTTATTTAGTCTCATTAATTAATATTTTTATTTTATTTATTCTGAATTTTTAATTTAATTTAAGTTTTGTTATTTTTATTTATTTATTTGGTCTCATTAATTAATTTTTTTATTTTATTTATTCTGAATTTTTAATTTAATTTAAGTTTTGTTATTTTTATTTATTTAGTTAGTCTCATTAATTAATTGTTTTATTTTATTTATTCTGAATTTTTAATTTAATTTAAGTTTTATTATTTTTATTTATTTAGCGTCCCTTAAAGGATAAACTTAAATGTCAAGGTCATGTCAACAAAAAACCAAATGATGTCATATTACAATATTTGCAAGCGGTTGGCTTTGGTGAAGTCATCAAACTAGGAAATTATAAAATAGATGTCGGTCTCATTACTACGATGGTTGAGAGATGGAGACCTGAAACACACACATTTCATCTTCCGGTAGGTGAGTGCACAATAACTTTGGAAGATGTATATTACATTTTAGGATTAAACGTTTCTGGTTTACCTGTTAGCGGTTCCAATTTTGTGCACGTACAACAAATTTGTCAAGATTACTTATGAGTTATCCCACCTGAGGGAGCAACAAAAGGTAATTCTATTAAATTAAAATGGCTTAAAGATACGTTTGAAGATATTAGTGAAAATGCATCTGAATTAGAAAAACAAGCATCATGTCGAGCATACATCCTACGTATGATCGGAGGGTTATTGATGCCTGACAAATCCAACAACCGTGTACATCTAAAATATCTTTCACTGTTAGGAGATTTAAATAAAGTATCCCAATATAGTTGGAGTTCAACAGTTTTAGCTACACTTTATAGAGAACTATGCCTTGCAACGAAACCTGGTGTAATATCTATAGGAGGATGTGCATTATTGTTGCAAAATTGGGCATGGTATCGTTTTTCTTGTGTCCCTCCTGAATCTCCCAAACCATGGATATTTTCACTTGCACAAAGGTAACATATTATTTTTTATTTTTTTAAAACCATATGGTTACCATATTAATAACTTTATTATTTTTTATTTTTATTTTTATTATATTCGACATGTTTAATTCTGGTGGTCTGAATTTTGCTAAAGTTCCTCATAACGACGTAGAAGGATATCGAAAAACAATTGATCACATGATGGTTGAGGAAATAATATATTAAATCATATTTATTTGAATTTTGTAAATATTTTATTTTTTATACTTGTTATAATTAATTTAGCTTATTTTTTACATGTCAGTTTTATTGGAGACCTTATCTCGAGTTCCAACATAAAGTTTCAGAAGAAGATAGGGTCACTTGGACTACATGTACTTATCTACTCTGTTTTCATATTGTTGAAAAACATCATACAGATAGAGTCACACTCCAATTCGGTTTCCATCAACAAATACCACAACCACCAGAGAATATGAAACCGTATCATGAGGCATGGGATTGATGATAATTGGAACTGGGTATGGAGAGAAGAAATTAACCATTGGAACGAGCCCCATAATTACGTGTTGTGAGGTAACATCGTACAAGGTGTTTTATGTCATAGCATAGAATATATGATTTGGTTTAGACAACACACCAAATTGTTTATATATGTAGAACAATATCTCTGTGACCCCCGATTACAACCGCCAACATATCATCATGTGCAATCGACCTCTCAATCAACCCCACAACAACAACACACAGCAGGACCGTCTTCATCAACACCTCACATACATGTCGCTACTGAAGTTCTATTTTGTGATCCACCACCATCTCAGTATTACGTTCGGTCAGTGCCAGAAATACCAACACCCGGTTATCCGATCGAACATGGGCTTATCTATAATTTGTTTGGAACTCAGTGCACAACTCCTGAATCGGCTTATGTTGTATTTGATTCGATGTATAATCAACAATCTCAAAATTTAATGGAAGTAGGTGTCAGTGGTTTTAATCCATCTACATCTTACATTGAAGAAAATGATCAAAATGAAGATCAATCGGAAGAACCACAACTTGTTCAGAGAGCTAGACGAGTTCGAAGACACCCTACATGTGGGAGTGGGGGTCATTTAGGTGGACATCATTGATATAAATTTGATGTCTTTTATTTTTCCAAATTTCATGTATTTTAATTTTCATGTTAGCAATATAAATTACTTTTCATTTAATTTTTATTATTATTCAATTTTTATTATCATTTATTTATTTTGAAATTTATAATATAATATATATAATTCATAATATAATTTTAAATATAATAATTTTTAATTATAAGTATAATAATTATTTATTATCATAATAACAATAATAAAAATATAACATTTATTTATAATTTATTAATGTATTTTTTTAATTTATTATTAGTATTTTTATTTTTTAAATAATTAAATTAATAACTTAATTTAATTATAATAATTTTTAATTATTATAATAATAATTAAATTAAAATATTTATTTACAAATTTATTAATATATTTTATTTTTTAAATAATTAAATTTATTATAATGACCAATTTTTCAAAAAAACCAAAAAAAGTGTCAGATCCATGTAGGAGGTCGCTTCCCGAGGGAGAGGCTTCTTCTTCAGGAGGTCGCTTCTCCATCGAGAGACTTCCTGGTGAGTTTGAAAAGTGTGACATTTTGAGAATTTTTTTTTCAAAGAGTGACATTTAAGGAATATTTGTTAGAAAAAAGGGATATTTTGATACAAATCCCAAATTAATAAGTATGCCAATGTGGTAAATAGATAATACAAATGTTTTTTATTTTGAATAGACGTCAATAATTAAAATAAGGACCATATAATAAATTTAATTGCATCATTATATATATATATTCATATTGACTCTTCGTGTAGGATAAATATTTAATTTTTTATTATAAAATTCATTTAATCTGATATATTCAAATATATATTTAATTATTTTTTTTTTAAATGGATAATTCTAACGAAGTGAAAATAAGACACTTCTTTTCATATTTAATGTGTGTGAATTTCAATCATAAACTTTAAATAAATAAATAAATCATATGTTTTATTTTCTTAAGGTGTTATCTTTTTTACTCTTAAATGAGTTACAAATTTATAATTTTTATTTTCAAAATACAGATAATTTTAGTCTTTAAATTTTAATAGTAGAAAATATTCTGACACACTATTTTTTATGAATAAAGAACAATATTATAATTATCTACACTTTTAGTAATTAAGAGTTAGAAAAAATAGAAAAAGGATTTGTGTTATTTGTTTGAACTAAAGAGAAAAAATTGGATCAAAAGTTTGTGGATTAAGGTACTAGAAAGAACTGTAAATAAAAGTGAATGTTTAGAGCCACGTTGACGTGTCCAATATTCTAATTCGGATCGCTTCATTTGTAATCGAAACAACCAGATGTTTCCGTAACCAAAAACATATAACTGCTAGATGTTTCAAAACACACATCATTATGTGTTTGTTTTATTTTTCCCGAATTCCTCGTCACTCATCAGTTGTCACCCTTTAAATGCTTCAATTCAACACCATATCTATTACCACAGAAAACAAATCAACGCATTCTTAATAAAAAATCAAGAGGAGGTTTAATTGAATTAGTGCTAATATTCTTAATATATTTTTATTTTAATAGAAAATATTTAATGTTAGTACCGGAGCATTTAAGAGTTAAATAAATAATTTAGTAAATTTTAATTATAATTTATCAGAAATTTAGAAATTTAATTAGTTTATATTAGGGTTTGTGATTAAAATATCATTTTTTAAAGTTTTAATACCAAAATGTCCTACTTTCAAAAAATAATACTAAAATGTCCTAATTTTTAGCCTAAGTCGCTCATCGCAACCTGGGGATGTTTCCTGCTGAAGTAAAAAAAAATTCACGTTATTTGATGGTCGCATCCTGATAATGCGACCTCCTACGTTTTATGTTGTTTTGCTGGTTGAATTTTATTATTAGGTATATTATATTTATCATTGTTAAATGTTTTAAAAATAATTATAACATTAAAAAAATACAAAATATTATTATAAATAATAAAAAATAATTAATTTAATAATATTATATAATTTTTAATAATTATAATAATAATAATTAAAATAATAATATAAAAAGAAAATTCTATTAATAAAATAAAATAAAAATACATTAAATTAAAAGAAAAAATACATTAAAAAAAGAAAAAAAATACTATAAATAAAAAAAAATTATTCAAATAAAAATTAATTATTTTCATTTAAATGGCATCATCAACAGATTCCGCAACCTCTAGAAGATATAATGCTCTAGCATGAGGTCGACATGAGACATGGCATCAAATAATATATGAATTGGTTCAGACATCACACTAAATTATATATATTTGTGTAATGATGACGTTCATTCCAATGTTGAATCTCATCTTTCTAAACCACACTCTAATTATTATCGATGTCACGCCTCATGTCGACCTAATGGTAGAGCGTCATATCTTCTGGAGGTTGCAGAATCTGTTGATGAGGTCATTTAAATGAAAATAATTAATTTTTATTTGATGTATTTTTTTATTTGTAGTATTTTTTTCTTTTTTTAATGTATTTTTTCTTTTAATTTAATATATTTTTATTTTATTTTATTAATAGAATTTTCTTTTTTATTATTATTATTTTAATATTATTATTTATAATGATATTTTATATTTTTTAATGTTATAATTATTTTTAAAATATTTAATAATAATAAATATAATATACCTAATAACAAAATTCAACAAGCAAACAAAAAAACCTAATAGGAGGTCGCATCTCGAATAACGTAAATTTTTTTTGTTTCAACAGATCGCATCTTCAGATTGCGATGAACAACTAGAGTTAAAAAATATAATATTTTAATATTATTTTTTAAAAATAGGACATTTTATTATTAAAACTTTAAAAAATGATATTTTAAAGACTACTATATACCGTAAAGGGAAATAAATAAGAAGAAAATGGACTAGTTGACCAGCATTTCCATTCTATTTACTAGCGTGAATCTGATAATTATGGGACTCACTAACTAATAAAAAAAAGTCAAACAAATTGTTAGGAATTTGGATGATCTAAACGGTTCTGGTCAGATTTCAGAAAACGGAAGTTTCTCAAAGAGATTTGTATCTCCAATCAAGTTGCGATACGTGTAATGACATCACGTGTGGAATGAGCCAGATATTGAGAATTAATGGGCTCTCAAACAACACAGGTAAGAATCCAGCTCATTTATAAAAATCAGGAAATGCCTCATTGAAAATGTTGGGGGCTATGCTAGTTTGGACGAACCTCAACAAGGGCAATTAAAAGATAAAATTGCAATTGAATAATTGTTATAGATTATAGATAATGCAATTTTATCTTATCTTTTTCTTTTTAATTGAAAATCATTTTTAACCTATCTAATCTTATTTTAAATTTAAATTTAAGAATTTTCACAATAAACAATAATATTATTCATTTATCGCTGCATAGTAGACTTTGTTAAGATTTCTATGGAGTTTTAATTTATATGTCCATCAACTATATATCTTTATATCACTCTTTTATTCTTCTTTTTATCTTCATCATTTTGAGAGGATACAAAAATTATTTATTTGACATTGTTGTAACGGGTGACTTCAACGCGATTGTTTTAAGTTTGAAACCTTAAAAAAAAATAGACATTGAAATTATAAAATATTATTTATTATAAATGAAATCTTTAACTTTTCCTTCAAGTTTTAAATGACAGCGATATTGATAATGATGTTATGTGTATTTGATTTCATCTAAAGTTACAATGTCTAATACGTTAAAATATGATAAAAAGTAGTTTAAAGGGTAGTTTACTTAAGATTTGTATGTTCTCTCTCAAGTATCTAATTTATTTTTTTTAAACGATTTCAATAGTCTTCTTTTTATTTATTAAAATAATAGATAGCATTGGAAAAACTCTAGTCCCAGGTCAATAAGAAACATAACTTTACGATAATTTTTAAAGAGAAAAAAAAAGATTGAAAAGTATTTAAAATTCATTAAATAAATATAAAATATTTAATATTTTATTAATAATGTCAATAGAGACGCGATTTTTATAGTGCGTCGAGATTAAGTTCTTCGTGTTACTATTGAAAAATAATAATTAATCAATTAACACCCCTGCCATTTGTAAATGTGTACCAAATTTTAAAGTTTTTTTTTTTTTACATTTGATTAGAGTATAATTACTTCGCCATATATTTTTATTATTAAAAAAACAAGATAAAACGGAGTGATAAATATGTTACTGAAAGGAAATAAAGTAAAAAATGTGCATTGTTTGTTTCTTCTGTTTTCCCAAGCTGAAACTTAGATGAATTAACTCAAATATTTGTGTTAAGTTTCTTATATTGATTTCCAAACAAACTGAAAATATGCGAAGTTTAACCATATTATACACCTTTTTTATGTAAAATTTTCCTAACTAGAAACCAAATGCCCGTTTATGTTTGTGAGGTTTATTTCTCTGGAATGGGCTTCGTTCTATTTAGGGCTAAAAAATGGCCCTTTCGTGGCCTTTTGATGTGGCCACTACAAAAAAAAAATAATAATCTATTAGAGTTCTAGCTAATTTTAAAGTTCTCTTTACTAAAGTTAACTGTTAAAATATTTTAAAATTTACCAGTCTGATAATTTTTTTTATTTCTTTTAAATGAAAATAAATAAATTATTTACTTTAAATATTAATGATTTTTAAATTTAATTTATTTATAAATAATTTAAAATTATAATAAATAAAATATTTATTAATCATATATATATATATAGTTAGCTAGTTTTTATTTTAAATTTAAATTGTTATTGTTATGGTGTTAAATTTAAATTGTTATTGAGAGATAAACTATTTCATTGTCTCCTTTAATGTTCGTGTGCAGTAGCACTTTGGCAGTGGTGCGATATTTTAGATATTTAAAAACTTAAGACTCGACGTATCCTCACGGACAATACTTTGTAAAATTTATAATTTTAAAATTTTCAATTTTTATAAATTTTAGTACTTTATTGTGTTAAAAAAAATTTAGAAATAATTTATGTTTAAAAAAATAAAATATTACTATAATTAAATTAAATAATATATTTCAGATTTAAATCCAAATCACTTCGTAATTATGTGCGAATTTTTTGTTTCATTTATAAAATAAAAATAGTAGAAAGGTGTTTTGGTAATTTCAGTAGGTTTGTGGAGTGGGGAGAAAAATTGGTATCTGAAGTACTTAGATTATTGTTATTCAAAAAAGAAATTATACTGATACCATTCTAGGTTGGTGAATGGATGGAATATGCAAGTATGAACTATACATCTACCACAACACAAGTGTGTCTCCCTCTCTCGTCGTACTTGGCAATTAATTCCACGCAAGCAATTAAATTTACAAAGAAAAATAATATATTGTGATTGTATAGTTGAGATTTGAGTGGGACATGACGTTAGATGTTTGTAGCCAAATTTACTTATAACATAAAACACAAGTAAGCACACGGGGAAAGAGAAGTATAAGTTGTTGCCGCCACTTAACTAAACAATCTACTGTTATATTACTGTAACTTGCGCTCGCGTGTGATGATGAAAAAGGAAAATACATTATCAACACAAAAGAGGACACAGCAGCATTAATATTTCATCGACATCGTAAAATGTCATATAAAATAATAAACAATACTTTTGTTTAGAGGCAGTGTAGATATTATACCAGGTTAAATATTTATTTTCTCTTTTTTCCTATTTTGAATTTACAATTCACTTTCCATATTTGTGTTATTTTATAAATATCATAAATTTTTTTTCTTTTCACTCATTTAATCCATTTTCTTTTATGTCAACTGATAAATAATTATTTTATTTTCTCTTAAATCAAAATAAATCATGAATTTGTTTTTGGAGAACAAAATATGTTACATATTCATTGATATATATATATATTTTATAATTAGTTTTTAATATTATAAGTGACAACTAACTACGATTATTAAAAAAAAAATTATTATGAAAATCATCCAAGATTAATTAATTAATTAGATGTAAAATAATTGAGAGTTGATGAATGACTAAGGAATTATTTAGAAAGAGGTGAATAGAGATGTAAAAAATACTTTTTTAAAATGTCGAGAATGAAAAAATCATTCATTATTACTAAAATAAGTAAATATGCAAAATACATCTTATAATCCTTTAAATTATAAGTGATAATAATATGAATCATATAGCATAATAGAGGAAGGAAGAACAAAGGGAAGTTAGAATTTTAATATGCAAAAACAATGTTCACAACACAATATACTGAGAAGGCATAAATATTATGAATGGAAATAAAAATTACATTTAAAACAACACAACACAGTGTTAACAACACAACACAATGTGCATTAAACTACATTTAAAATAAAAATTTAATCTAACACCTTCTACAAACTCATGTTACATTATATATCAAACATCAAGAGTTTATCAATCTATAAATGAAAATTTTTAATAGAATTCATATTTACGAACAATTCAACACTATATGAGGAGGATGAGACAAATAAAATAAAATAATGATACCATGCGAAAGTTGACGACTAATGAGATGGCAATCAATTTCAACGTGATTGATGCGTTCATGAAATAGTTATAACACAATTTAAATGACACTCATTTTATTGCAATACATAGGAGACGATTCAAAAAGATAGATACACGTATCAAATAATAACTACCATTGTTAAATTATTTCAGTAATGGTGAGTGACGTGACATGACATGATACTCAACTTTTGTAAAAGAATGAGAGAAAACATCTTGTCATTTTCAATATATGTACTCCATAAAAGATGCAAAACCATATGGTAGATTTACGATATGCGGAGGTTATTGCTCTAATCAACTTCAGAGTAAGTATATAACTCCAATGGGGGAGTATGAGGAAAAAATAGGACTCTAAAATTGTGTACCTCAAATATAACGAATATTACAAACAACGATTGTCCAACGTATTGTATTGGGAGAAACAATAAATTGACCTCCAACATGCACATCATAAACAATATCAAGTTTTGTAATGGTAAGGTACGTCAAACTGCCAACCAAAGTACTATACAAGGTGAATTTGATATATAGAAACACCATTATAAAAAACATATTTCACATTCAAACCAATACGACTACTATTTGCTCAAGTATCGGAAAGACGAATTTATTTAAGAAGGTTGACAATGTACTTAGATTGAGATAGAATATTGTATTTAAGAGTGACAATTTCAACCCGCAACAAATAGCAAAGTGTATTCAATTTGTTCATCTCAAATTGTATGTCTAACTATAATTTCAACTAATTAATCCCATTATAATCATCACATGTGAATAAATTTCATCAATATATAGAGAATATATAATGCGGCAATGGGAAAATGGACTTGAGAAACAAAGTTGAGTCATGAACTATATAATGGAACCCATGTGATGTATTATTCCGTAGAAAATTGCTCAGTCCAACCTCGAGGAGTCTCTTTAATAACATAGATAGCCTTTTTCAATTTTCACATTTCACTCAGTTTAGGAGAAACACCCCAAGGAGAGATCATATAAACTTCTTTTTGAAGATCACATTTCAATAAAATATTTTTGACATCAATTTAAAAAATATATCAAAGTCAAACAAACATGTACAACAACAATAGAATAAGTAACTTGTAATAGTTACCTATGTAAAATAGTTATATACATATTTAGCTTAACTTGTATTAGTTATAAATTTTATAAATGAATAAAAAATAAAAAATAACTAATGAAATAATTATATGTAATTTAAGAAAAATCCACTGCACTGTTAAATAAGAAATAACATTTTTTGTTACAAAAATCACACGAGTGGCTAAATTATTCTTTTTATATAGGTGTTGATAAGGTCGGTATATGTAAATGACACAACTACCTTAATTATAAAATTAAATTAATGTTGATATTTTGTATAATTTAATAATAATAATAGTTTAATTTTAAATATAGTAGTTTCAATATATTTTAAATTTGTTTGCTTATATAAAATAAAAAATTAATCTTTTGATAAAATATGCATATTTTTAAAATTAATTACTATATACAATTAAAATATTATATTTTTTAATTTATATTTATTAAATTTCTATTTTTATATTTTAAAATATATTTTTAAAGGTAAACAATTAAATTATTTTCTTATTTTATTCTACCATTTTCAATTTGACTCATATTCAACATTTTTTTTAACTACAAATATTTTTGTTATGATGAGTTTGAGGATTAACTTAACACCATATTTTTTGGAATTATCATATTTAAGTTAATTTTATTCTTTTTTGTTGGTCTTATCCTAAATGTCATATGATATAAGATTCATAATTCATAAACA
>JBBPBS010000115.1:6033586-6045246 GCA_037974835.1 Cicer judaicum | reverse complement strand
CCCCCCCCCCCCCCCCCCCCCAATCCCCAAAACAAATATAAAGAAGTGGTGGTTATAACTTAACAAATTTATGATATTACATACACTCACGGGATGTTTGGAAGAGCTTATTTGTGGCTCTTGTGATTTAAATACTTAAATTAGTGTTCAGATACAGTTGAAAGCAACTTGACATGTTTGTAAGTTGTTTTTAATGTAATAAAACTCTCTAAAATAGCTTATTGAATAGAGTCTAATTAAAATGTCTATCCAAGTGCGCTCAAAGTCCTTACCTTCCCTCTAATCTTTGTCAACATGAAATAGGTTCATTTAAATCATTGTGAAATGTAATTTGGTCTTTATTGGCACATATAATGTTGTTATGATATTAATTGGTTGACTTGTGAGTTAAAAATGTACTAGTAATTAGTGATAATTTGCCGCTGACGACACATCTTGGACTAGATGGTTTGTTAGGAACCCATGAAAATAGGAGATAATCTCTCCTCCAAGGGTTTCCCCTTCTACAGTAGTCACTACTCTATTCACAAATGTTTACAATACTCAATGGGTTATGGAATGGCGTTTTAACGTTTGCATAATTATTCTCTCTGCCTTTTTTGATAGTGTCATTCTTGTTTCTTGAAGGTGTTAAAGTTGCAGGCATGCAAATATCTCACCGACTCGTCACTTGAACCTCTCTACAAGGGGGGTGCTCTACCAGCTCTTGAGGAGTTGGACCTGTCTTATGGAACTTTGTGTCAGAAAGCGATAGAAGAGCTCCTTTCTTGCTGCACACACCTTACTCGTGTGAGTTTGAATGGTTGTGTGAATATGCATGATTTAAACTGGGGGTACAGTCAAGGGAAGATTCCTCATTTGCCTGGCATAAGCATCCTATCCATTGCAAGTTCCTATGAGAATATTGATGTGTCAAGTGAGCAACCCACCCGATTACTTCAGAACCTTAACTGTGTTGGTTGTCCAAATATTAGGAAGGTTTTCATCCCATCAACAGCACATTGTTCCCATTTATTGTTTTTAAACCTTTCTCTGTCAGCTAATTTGAAGGAAGTTGATGTAGCTTGTCTCAACCTATGCTGGCTTAATTTAAGGTATTTTTGTCTCTCAAATGAATGTGGATTGGTTTCTGTTTTGATAACAGATTGTAATTTTTTTTTATCTATCTGTTCAGCAACTGTTCCTCACTTGAAGTTTTGAAGCTAGAGTGCCCGAGATTGACGAATCTATTCCTTCAGGTTATTATTTTTCTCTGCCAATTTAAACTTACCCATGCACATTATTGTTGACTTTCTTGCAATCATATCTTATTATTGTTTCATCTATACTTTAAAATTTATTGTGGTAATATGTTTGTCCAAGATTGCATGAGAAATGCTAGCAACACATTCAGCTGTTATAAGTAGAGATCTAGATATTGAGCACTATATAGGTGAGAGGACTCATAAATTCATTGCCTTAGGATTTTCGATAAAGATGTGGTATCCAACTCACTTGTGTGGCTGCTCTAGACCCAATGTGATGTTACCTTGGACTCCCTTATGACCCCACAATGTTATCAGAGCCGATGGTTTGACTTGACCGGCTTCTTGTATTGAAAGTCTTCCTAACCAAAGGTATTCAGGCGGCGTGTCCTGTTATGTGCCACCTACAGTGGTGCACGTGGATGAAAAAACTTTCGCTTGAGGGAAAGCATGCCCAGACGAATGGATGGACTCACTTGAGGGGGAGATTGTTGTTATATCAAGTGTGAGCAGAGAAGTCCCACATTGAATGAAAAAGTAGATATTGAGTACTCTATAAGTGAGAGGACCTATAAATCCATTGCCTTAAGGTTTTAGGTGAATATGTAGTGTTCAACTCACTTGTGTGATTTCTCTTGACCCAATTTAATTGTCCCTCAGACCCCTCATGACTCAACATCAACTATATAATCATAGTTTTAGAGATTATAGAATTGTTGTTTTTTGCCCTTGGCTCGGGTTCTCTTGGCTCTTTTTCAAGAATGGTTGCATACATTTTCCTTTAATAATGTTAGGTTAGGGAAAGTTGACCTTTGTCATTCACTTGGAGTAAATGTTTGAATGTGTGATATTTGAGTAATATTGTCAAATGGTATGACTTAAATTTAGTCATTCTTGCAACACTCCCATCGATTCATTTTTTGTGCTGTAGTTATTTGCTTCCTAATATGTTTTTTGGGGTTGGGATAATTTGGATATTTTAGGCATGCAATATTGATGAGGAAGCTGTTGAAGCTGCTATATCAAAATGTACTATGTTGGAGACTCTCGATGTTCGCTTTTGTCCTAAGGTGAGAGCAAATGTGTATAATACGTGAAATTTTGATTTCAGTTAATCAACCTTTTCTTGCATGATGCAATGCGTCGTGCTTGAATGCCCGTTTTTATCATGTTATTTAAAATAATTTATAAGGTATTTTATTGTGCTTTACAGATAAGCTCAATGAGCATGGGAAGTTTTCGCGCCGCATGTTCTAGTTTGAAGCGTATATACAGCAGTTTGACAACTTCATCAATGTCTTCATCAATGTGATTTAGTAGAATACCTGAAGTTTTGCGGTGCTTGTTCTCTTGGATTGAAGGCACGCTTGGCAATAAATGTTGTTATTGTGTAATGTTATTGTAAATGGTTAACTTTTTATTGTTGTGTTTGTTTGGCATATAGAAATGAGGCTATCTTCACGCATTGCTATAATAAGTTTGTTCTAATTGTAACCTATGTAAATTTTACTTTTCATTTTGTTACTGCATTTTTTTTTCCTAAGTGGTCTGTCTGATCTTTCTCTTGTGAAGAATAGGTGTCTATCCTTTCATATTGACATTACTAATGCTGTAAGTTTTGTAAGATGGATGCGGCATATTGACTTTTATATTTTGATGAAAATTTGATGTATGCACAAGATCGATAGACTTATATTTTGATATTTATATGATGAAAATTTGATGCATGCACAAGATCAATAGAAACCACAAGGCATTAGCTCATTTGAAGAAAAAAAAAACTCAGCGTCTATAAGTTGGTTGAGTGATGGGTTGCCATGTCAATAACAAAACATAATTATAAACCAAAGATAGAAAGAAAAATAAAGCGAAATTAGTTCATTAAAATTCAATGTAAATTCAGTCAAAAATTTCGATTCACAGTCGAAATGACGAGTTAAATCCTAGTTCTATCTTTTGGGATGTTGTGGGGTGTTGAGCACAACACTCTGCTTTGCTGCGGAACAGTGCTGTGGGAAAAGATTTTAAGTCCATGAACTTAGGGTAAAAATACTATCGATTATTTATTCTTATTACCAATTGAATTGAATTTAAAAAAATATATATTGCAGTATATTATTACACTCTTTATCTCTCCTCTTAAGTAGATATGATATTTTATCATTTTTTTTAATTAAAAAACCACAGTAAAAATGATAAAGATATAAATACTAAATTATTTATGCATTATTGGAGATAAAAATCAACAATCAAATTAAGATAAATTGGCCTTGCCTTATCATCAGTGGAGTAGTTGAGGAATAATTCCTCTCCATTTTTTTCTCATGGTTTTCAATCTGACTTTTTAAACTCTTTGCTCTTTCATTTTTTTTATTAAGAATACTCTTTTTTTTTTTAAAATGTCTTTCATATTTAGACCATATACATCAATTTGTATTTTATAAGACGAATAAAGCACTACTTTTGTCTCATGTGAACTAAGTAATTGCTAAGAAGGCTCCTCAACCTCATCAATGTAATGAAACTTTTGCCCCAAATTTTGGTGTTAAGGCATCAAGTACATGCTCCTTCCCTTGTTACTTCCTAGGATGCCATTCTATGTATGCACATGCACCTGAGTAATATTCAGAGTCCTCATAAGAAACCAGAATAGCTTAGATATGCTTGAGTTTATTTTAAGAATCTCACTCATATGGGAGCTACTGTGACAAGTAGTTATTTAGTTTAGAGTGATTAATCATCCTCTATATTTTTTTACAACTTAATGAGAACTTTTGGATTAATCATATTTTTGGATGAATCGGTGAGGAGTATCCGAATTTAAACTTTGGTTGAAATAATCATTAGTCAAACTTGATTTACCTCTTAATCAAATTTTGAATCACTATAGCTCACATTCTCAAAGAATCGAAGAGTTAAAACCAAAAAAACCAATCAATCAAAATTAAGAGATTAACTTGATGATCAAGTAGTCTTTCCTTCACAAACATTAGAAAAAAAATAAGTTCATGAATATATTGTAATATTACAACACATATTAAGCATGCCAAGTTCTTACAAAGATGCTTTACACTTCAAAACAAGAAAGAGAATAATAAGAATCAAAACAATACCACCAGAAGAACCACCAACTCTATGAATCCAATTACGATCAAACCTTGTGAAGCTTCTATCCAAAAAAGCTGATAAAGCTATGACTAAAACCAATACAAAAAGAAGCATAGGTAACCAAAAAGCAACACTTATAGTTTGTTCATCATCTTCCAACTCACTCTCTGATTTGTGGTCTATATAAAGAGGAGAAGCCACAGCTAGAACTACCAAGCTTATAGCTGCCACTCTCTCAAATGAAGAAATTTTGTTTCCACTTCTATTAGCTCCAAGTTCCATTAAGAAGAAAAATGATAAAAAGTTAACTTTCGTGTTGCTGATAAAATGTATGTAGATATGATGTAATTGTAACTCAAAATGTTGATGTGGTGAGAAGAATCTTGCTTTTGAAAGTAAGCACTAACAAGCATAGGATACTCAAATATATTCTCATTCATTCATTTACTAGTAGTAGCACTATTACTTTGGGACAAGAATGTGATTGAACAAAGCAATTTCATCAAAAGAAAAATATGAGAAAGTTTACATTAGATATAACAAAATTTTAAATTTTAAAAAATTGATAGGAAAATTTCCAATACACTTTCAATATTGAAATAAAAAATTATATATTTAAAATTGTTTAAGAAACATTTATTAATATATTTGAATCTACCTTAAAATGTGTCCTTAAACTATATGTTAGTATTTGCCTATATTTTTAGGTGAATCAAAATCGTAGTAACGATAAATGGATAAATAGAAAATTTTATGAAATTTTTTATTAAATCTCAAATTTTTTTAAAAATGTCAAATGTACTTTTGATTTTTAAAAAGTTTTGTGAAAATTATAAAAAAAGATTTTCGACAGAGAAATGTTTATAGAAAAACTTTTTTAAAATCTTTTGGTACAAAAGATTTCTAACGAAAAAAGTTTTATGATATAGAAGAGTAAAATAATGTGTACTGAAAACTTTAAAAAAAATATTTCGGTACAAAACCTTAAAAATGTATACTATTAAAAAACTTTAAAAAAGTATTTCGAGATAAAAGAGTAAAAAAGTGTGTATAAAAAATCTTTAAAAAGTTTTTCGATACAAAAGATTAAAAATATATCCTGTCGAAAAATTTTAAAAAAAAATTTCGATACAGAAGAGTAAAAAAGTGTATATTAAAAATCTTTAAAATGATTTTTCAGTACACAAGCTTAAAGATGTATACTACTAAAAAACTTAAAAATAATTTTCCGATGCAGTAGCGGTTTATCGAAAAACTTTTTCACAAGTTTTCTAGTAAACACTAATTTTATTTTTTTATTTATTAATTTTAAGATTCATACGAGAATAAAAAAATTATTCCTTATATTTGTGAAGATAAAAATTAAATGTGGAGGATATAGAGTAACATTTTCTAACTTTATCTATTCCATTGAACACCCCGCTACATGTTCAATGAGTTTAGAAGTTAAAAAATAGGAAACCAAATCCCATTTTTCTGAAAAATTTACACCTCTATTTGAAAGTATATTTAGAAAATTAATTTGAATAGTGTCACTTTTTTTTCTTTCTATTAATCGTTATTTTATCTTTTTTTAATATAAAGCTTCAAGTTTCAACACATATTTCCATACATAATTTTACTTTTTAAAGGTACTTTGTTTTTCTTTTCTTCCAAATATGCGCGAGTCTCGCACTATTTGTAATTGTAATTTGTTTTTGACAAAATTATAGTTATTGTACTTCATTCAAACGAAGAATGGCAAAACAGATCGAAACCAAATCAAATATATTGCAACTAGCATAAAAATTAGGCACTCTTGCTAGCGAATGAGTGAATACATATTTTGTTTCTTTTCAATAAAACTTATTCTAAAGTTTGAAAAAGAAATGTGCAATGATCTAAAACCATCCAAAATAGCTCATAATTCAATTTTGAGTTATCAAAGATACTATCCACCATTTTTATCAAAAAAAAAAAAAAAACATCCACCATTACTTAAAGTTGTAATCTATATCACATGCAGGCAGTTTGGTTGATGATTTAAAGGACGTCGAATAAATTATAAAATAAAAATCTCAAATTTAAATTTTAAAAAATTAATATAACTATTAGTTTATTAACATATACTTATTAAAAAAAAAATCTTTAATGGGTCCAACACGTCAAGCCCAATAATAGTTTCCTTTAGAGCCCAAGTTTACGTTTTAATTGATGGAAGCAAAACCTTGGATAATAAGGATATTGAATAAACAGTTTTTAATAGCATATAAAAAAACTTGAGAAAAATGTTTATTACTATAAATATAAAAAATTATAAAATAAATATTTATCATTAATATATAAAAATAAAAATTATTTAAAGTTGTCAGATATATTTTTTCAAATGCATTGCAATTATAACCTCTTCTCCTCTCCCGAAGTGAGATATTATTCTTCTCCGATACATTTCCCCACAGGGAAATTAATTTAACTTTAAAATACACCTGCTGCTGAGAGATAGAATTATGGGACCCCAAAACCTTAATGTACACATTTAATGGGCACGTGACTATGAACCACTGTTGTTGTTGAGAGGTCCACATTCTACACTCTAATTTTCTCTTTATTTTCTTGAGTGGAAAGTATGTGTAGTCTCTAAATAATACCAAAGCAAAAGGAATATGATAGATACTTTACTCTCCCACCCAAAATATTTCAATTTTTATTTATATTTTCATACCAGTATACTACTTACTACTTTATACCATTTCTCAATATTAGACTGAGAAGTTGAGATTTGAACTCTAAACTAATGTGAACTTTCATCTTAAACTAATACTATTACTAATTTATTAAATATTAAATAAATGTTTAGTTTATATAAAAACAATGTATTTCACTTTTTTTTTTAGTCCTTAAAAAATTCACCATCTACAAATGTGAATGTAGTTTGACTATCACAGGGTCATGTGGACTATTTAATATTATAATGGATAAATGGAACCTGGAACGTTCACCAAACAGTCATTCATATCGATGCGCCGAAGAATGCACGAATTCATTAATTTACATTATGGAAGTGTTATAGATTATGAATGTTTGTTTCGGGAAATGTCTATAAGCTGATGTGTTTTATTTGTAAAAATATGGAACAATTTTAATTCTGGATTTGGTGGAAAATAAGATGGATAATGATTTGATTGGTCCAATTTAAAAAGTAGCATTGGATATATGGACGGAGCTCATGAGGCTGAATCCAACTTTTTTTTAGTGATTTACGTTTTGGTTTGTGGTTCATGTAACTATGTTGTTCTTCTTTGGTACTTACAAATTACAACATAAAATGAAATTATCAAAAATATTAATTTTGTATTTATTTTTATTAAATATAAACACCAGATTTATATAATACAAGTCTATTGTTTTTATTTAAATTTTTATGGTACGTAGAACATTTGTTTAACCATGGACCAATGTGGAGCGAACTTAGATGAAAGTTAGATGACTAGAACTCCCATTCTATTTTGCCTATTGTTCAAAAAAATTACTTGGATGTGACTTCGTGAAAAGGTCTACAAGATTATCACATGAACAAGTTTGTTGAACGCTTATGTCACCATTCTTTTAAAAATCACGAGTGAAAAGAAAATTTGAAGAAATATGTTGTGTATTATCTCCTTTAATGCGCCCTTATTTCAATTGAGTCATGCATGCAGTATTATATTCATAAAATATTTTTGCATTCATTCTTCTAGACCAAACACATTTTTGACTTGTCTCATGTAGCAGTAAAAGTTATGCATGATTTGATGTTGTTGTTGTTATGGTATGTTTCACATATCTCCATGAAATGGTTGTACCACCACATGTAAATAAGTAACCTATTTGTGATCAACCATTACGAGGATATGATAAATAACCTCTAAGATAAAGAAGTATATGTTTGCTTCTGTTCCAATGTCTTCGTGTAGGTGACGAACTATATCTTGTTAATAGATTGATAAAAAATGATATATTGGGTGTAATTAACAAGGTACATTAGCGTTTCAATCTCACTAAGATATGGTACTTCATAATCAAGTAGTTCTTCATCCTTTTCTCGATGTATGAATTGATATTTATCTACATCTAGTGATCTGACCACATTGGAGTACACAACGTATGAGATTTGTCCATTTAAAAACATTTTAACACTTTTTCTATATAAGCTTCTTAGAGCATAAACACTCGATTGTTCAATTTGTAATCTAAAAGAAAACTTTGTTTTTCCCAAGTCATTCATCGAAAACTCTTTCTTCAAGCAATTTATAGCTTTTGGAAGTTCTTCAAAAGTTTCTATGATATTTATGTCATCAACATACACAACAATTATAGCATAATCTTTTCATAAAAATACATCGACAAAATTGAATGATTTGTATCTCCCTCCGTTAGCAAATATTCATTAAGACGATTGTACCACATGTGTCCAAATTGTTTTTAGTCCATTGAGAGATTTATTCAATTTGATTGAATCGTCTTCCCGATCGTCTAAACTTTGTGCCAGGAAAATAAAATCCTTATGAGAATTTCATATAAATGTCACACTATCTAGTGAGCCACACAAATAAGTTATAACAACATTCATCATGTCCAAATTGATCCCTTCATTTGCTACCATACTAACTAAGTATCGAAAAGTACTTGCATCTATTACATGTCGGACTTTGTATCTCACAACTTTACCATTCTCATTTTGGTTTTGCACAAAAATCTATTTGAATCCACCTAGTTTGACACCTTAAGGTGTTTAAACTACATGTTCAAAGATGTTTCTCTTGGAAATCGAGCTTAATTCAGCTTTAATTGTGTCTTCCATTTTGCCCAATCATCTCTTTTTCTACAATCCTTAATGGACCTTTGTTTAGGACCCTCATTATAATGTGTCACATAGCACTATATTATATGCAAAAACATCATCAACATTGACGACTTGTCGATTCTATTGAGTTTTATTAGTGACATTATTTATTGATATCTCTTTAATTTCATGAATTTCAGGTACCTGATGAGCCAATTATGGGCATGAAATGTCAATTATGTCATAAGACTCTTTTATGGTTTTTATATCCTCGTTTGATTATCTTTCGTTTTAGCTCCTTTTCTTGTTCGATAATTTTTATCTTTGAAATTGATTGGTCTACCACGCTTCAGACACGATAAATACTCATTTGCAATAATGGATTGTTCAATAGAGACATCCATTTTGATTTGAACATCAACAACTGGTACATATGATTTAGTCACACTCTTTGAATCAATGAATGCATTTGATAGTTGATTTGCTAAGATGAGACAATGATAATTATTCCAATTGATCTCTTTTTTTAGTTGCTTAATCTTTCTCCCTAATGTTGAAAAATTTAATTCATTGTAAATAACTATTGTTGGTTCAAGATGTTTAATAATAAATGGAGGTTTATATCCAACATATATATCCAACCTTATTTGAGGGTCCATCTTAGTGCGATATGGTGGAGCAATTGGAACACATACCACATATCTAAAATTTCATAGATGAAAATTATTAGGTAATTGACTGAAAACCAATTGTAAATGAGAAGAGTTTTGATAACTTGTTGGTCTGATGCAAATCAATGTTGTAGCATGCAAAATTGCATCTCATAAAAAATGGTCTTGAAATTAACTTTATACGCTTAATAATTGATTCTTCAAATCCATTTTATGTATGAATATATGCTACAAGATGTTCAAAATCAATCTCATTGGAAATACAATACTCATTAAATACTTGAGATGAAAATTCACCAACATGGTCAAAATGTATTCTCTTAATCTATTGACAACAAGAAAACATGTGAACATCTAGTTGATGCAGCAATTAAAATCATAAAATATCGAAATAGTCTACATGGCGGACATGTTGGCTCACAAATATATTTATGTATACATTCTAAAAAATGATCGATTCACTTATAATTTTTGTTGGTCAGGTAGAATTATCTTCTTCCCTTGAGAGTTAGAGGTGCATGAGAACATAGTCAATTGAAGAGACTTGTGTCTCTTCAATTGACGACCATGTGAAATTTTAATTATTTTTTGAAATATTATAGACCGAGATGACCTAACCAGTCATGCCAAAAACAAACTTATTATCATTTGTAATCTTCTTGTTTACAACTATGTTCCCTTCAATTATACTGATATAAGTTAGTAGAATCCATAGGAAAAAAAATAGCTTTTACAATATACATGTTTTATCTAAATCATGTTTTGTGATATAAAAGTATTCAATAACTTTTTCATATCTTATTTAAATATCATATCTATTTAAATGGATATATTTGAAACTTAATAAATTTCTATGGGACATTGAATAATATAATGCATTCTCAATATGTAACTTTATTCCTTCCAAAATAATACATTAGCTCTTCCATCTTTGTAGTATCAAATATAATACTGACATCAATTTCTCATTTCACGTAATAAAAGAAATACTTTTTTATCTTTGAGACTCGTATGAGTAGTTGTGATATCAACAAGACACTTATCTCCATTATTGATGCTAATGTCAATACTCGATATAAACCAATAAATAAATAAATAAATAAACTAGAAGGGTAAGATTTTTCTTTTTTAAAGATATGAGAAGATAATTATTGAAATATAAAATTTTATTATCATTAGAACTTTAAAGTACACTTAAAGCTATATTATTATTATTATTATTATTAAACAAAAATAAATTCATTTCTTAACACTTCCATCTCCAATAAGGTGATCCATTTTTTCTCTTAAATCAACAAAAAAATCAACAACGTCCATATTATCATAATCAAATCACTATATTCGCAAATAAAATGAATCTCAATCTTTTTCTTTTAATGATTGTTGGTAAATATCAATAAGATGCTTTGGTGTAGTGCAATGATATTTCATAATCACTAGAATATAATTCATTGCGCGGGTTTCATTTATAAAATATTCTTTAAGTATAAATTTAACAACAACAAAATTAAAGATGATATTTATGATGTATAAATGTATCAATTTTATAAGAAAAATATTTCAAATTTATAAGTTTCTTAATTTATAAGAATAGTGGTTGTATAACAAAAGAATAAATGAAATGAAAACAATTAAAAAAGTTAAAATAAAATAAGTAATTTTCACTCTAAAAAATATTATTAAAAAAAGATGGGTCAATATTTGTATACACAATTAAAAATATTTAAATAAAATGAGTAATTTTCACTCTAAAAATATTATTAAAAAAAGATGAAAGTTGTTTGTATTCATTTAGTTTTATTTTAAACATTCAATCGTTATAGAATATTTTATTCC